>JADLZN010000142.1:0-75573 GCA_018155175.1 Sinocyclocheilus anophthalmus
TATTCTTCTGAGTTGGTCCCACCCACCCAGGTATATCTTGGGGCGAAGTGCATTCGTAAACATTGGTTCTCGCAAGGTAATTGTAGCGAAGATGACTGCTGGCTTCATTATCTGGCTTTGCAGGTAACAGGCATTAGTGTGCACGGGAGGATGGGATGGCCTCGGGTTATGGGAATTCCTTCACTATCAGTGGCAGCCAATGTTTACTCATCCCTCAGGGACAAGGGAGGATCACAGGGTTTCGAGACCCTCGGGTCCCAACGTGTGGGCTGTGCAGACGAACAGAATTCTCTCAGTGTCAACATTTGTTTTGTTCATATGTAATTTTCCCAAAGCTAGAGTCTAATGGAACACACACGCACACGTACACAAACACAGTATAAAAAGACATTTCGGCTGTCTTTCCAAACAGCGTGCTTTTTTGACAGCAACATAATAGTTCAGAATAGAACATATTACCCAACGAAAAACGTTATTTACAGCCCATTGTGAACGGATGCAGTAAGAAAGACAGCTCTAAATTTTTTATGTGTTTCTTTGTCTTTTTTTGTCAACTGTTTCATTCTAGAATATACTCCAAATATACAAGATATTTTGTCAAACTCGGCATCACTGGAAGTTACAAAGACATTCCCCTGCTGTTTTTATATCCATCTAGAGACAGAACACCCCGGGAATCCTTGATTTGATATAATTATTGTACTGACATTTTGTAAGGTTGATGTCTGTGTCGCTATGATATTTTGCTACATAATACTTTCTAAGAACTCACAGACACATGGATAACTCCTTTTAAGCCTTTTCCTTATAAAACAGTACCACAGAGTACTCATATTGATTTTTTTCTTAAATAATTTGATGCTAAAAACAAGCTAAGCTGTGCCTCCCTCTTCTCTGACATCAATAACGATTATTAATAGAAGTTAAAACGGCTGTTCTATTGCTTTCCTATTTCTACCATCTCCAGTTTGGATCCAGCCTTTGTGATAATTTCAGATGAGACCAAAAAAGAATATGCGATCGGGAGGACAATGAAGGCCAAATATATGCCACGGTACGGGGATTTGATACAAAAACCACTGACGCAACTTTGTGTGTGCATGTAGTGCTAAAGCTTTGGAAAAGAAAGGGGGGAGGGATAAAAAGTGGGATAAGTGTGATAACACATAAACGGTAATGAATAAGGGAAACAAGAGTATTAAGTAAGGTGTGAAAAAAGTTGTTAGCTCTAGGGCTGATGTTAAATATATGTTACCGCTTTATAGCGAATAATGATTTAAATTGGGATTGAAATAGTAGTGTTTCTATCTTTGTACATAAGCTTATGAAGGACCTTATCACCTATTAGGAGAAGATTTTGAGTCCACATGTGTCACCCTCTCCAAGCAAAAGTAGGTGGAAAGTTTTGATAGAAGGGGAGCGGCAGTTGAACAGTGACCTGAGACGAAATCCTTAAGGTGGTACAGCGCATATGACTTGTTAAGTCAGTTTCACAAAACTGGGCAGCAGAAGATGGAATTCGGTTTCTAGAAGCCCTTAGAAAATTGCCAGGCGAAAACCGATGTCGTATGCATATCACAGAAAAAAGGAAAGCACGACGCTATCCTCACGTACAGTAAAATGTTAAACCGTTCACAGCTAAGTCGTATCAGACAACAAGGGCGCTCAAGTACATGTGCATAAGGTACATTGTGCCAGAGTCTTTGGTTTACCATCAACTGTGGACAATAAGGGATTAATTCTAATTCACAGATATCTCAATCACCCGGTACACTTAGGGGACCAAGAAAAAGAAGAAGAGATTTCGAGTTTAAAAAAATGATCGAGGCCAGAACAGAATAAGACAAAAAATTGTATTACCCAACACTCAGAAAGAGTAAATTGTGGGAGTAAAAGCGAAAAGAAAACAACACCCCTCGGGTTCTCCATGGTGTATATACTGACTAAAGAATGTCAAAGAAAGAAACCTTTGTAATAAATAAATAGATGACATGGAAAAAGAGAACTGCCAGGGTAGTTTAAGTGCAGGGCTTATGACGAACTGCAATAAATGCTAAAATTACTAGTCTCTCACGGACATGACCCCCGTATTCCGGTGCGGGGGGGGTGGCTGAGTGTTGCTCGGTCCCTCAGAAGTGGAGACTCCCAGCCAGGAGGAGGACCGAAGGTGCTATCGCAACAGCTTATGTCCTATTAGAACCTATCAATAGAGGTTTCAGCCCATACACCATACGATAAGATGGTATGACACAAAATCCCAGTAATGTTGCGAACAACTTGCCAAGAGGCTTCTCTGAATTCTGGGGTGTCTTTGCAACAGCGAACTGGTAACAAAGAGCAGAAAGGGAGTCCACTAAATTCCGCTATAAATAAATGAGGGATCGTTAGTGACTACGACACATAATTTTTTAAATTAACTCCCAACCATCTAAAAAAAATAGTGATATGAAATTGGGGAGGCCTCATTTGAAAACAGGGTATATTCTTTGAATTCGGCAAAAAAAAATAGTCTCCTCTTCTTTTTCTTGTTTCGAACGCATCTCCCTCACGTTTCATTTCCGGATCTCTGAAGTTAGATAAGAGTAATGTGATATACTCAAAGCTGGTTTACTAATCTGATATTTCACCTCGGTGAGAGATAGGAATGATATAAAAACACATTAGGAGTGGGCACTAAGAGGATTACAGTATGGAAACGGATGTGTGCTGGTTGTCTAATCCACTCATGTTTAACCCTTGCAAGTTAGCCAATCCAACGCAAGCAAATTATTATTCTTTGTCTCCTCCATTGATCCCGCTCTAGATTTAGGCCGATGCCGACTTGACCACCCTCTCTGGAATAAAAGCCAACGAGAGCAAGCCTCGGCCTGGTCTTGATTAACACCCTCTGTCTGCTGACAGCACCGCACTGAGTTTGGGTGTGCGAGCTTTAATCAGTTTGGAGACTGTCATTAGGAGTTTAGTAGGGTTTTACGTCTGGCTGCTGGAATACTTGCAGTGGAGTGAACATGTGTGTGTTTTGTATTTATGCGGATTTGCGCAAGTGTGTGCTCGATAGCGATTGTTCCAAACTCTCATTGGCACTGCATAGCACACTTGATCTTTGTCTTCACCTTAGCCTTTTGATACCATGACTGGGGATCAGATGTACACAAACAAGCCACAGCAGCACTGATTGGCTTAACCCACAGTTCAAAGCCTGCTTGACATAGCTGTCATTATAGCGGTGGCTATAAAGCCAAAGACTTGAGAAATTACATAGAGGTGATAGTCGTTTTACCCCTGCGGGGTTGTTCTTTAGAAGTTAAAGATCCTGGCTTGAGGCACTGACCTTATGTCACCTCCCCTAGTTACCACATATTAGAGCCGTGTGACCTTCGGGAAGGCCACGGGGATCAGTTATATCCCTGAAATAACAGCTGCCAGTCTTCATTAAAGAGGATCTGCTTCCTCTCAAAATTCCTTATCAATCATCAATTAAGAGGAATGAGACTGAGGACACTTGTAGTATGCGACATCCTAATTAATTTCAGCTCAAATGAGGAATTGACACCCCCGTCCTTTCCTACCAAATCCCCCGTGTCACCTTGGACTGTTACATAATTAGCGGGAGTGTAACGTAAGGTTCCGGTACATTAAACAACCTGCCATTGGACGGTCCAGAATATGTACGTGAGATAATACATAAGTACCGGTGAATTGTAATGAGTTTAAATCTGTGTGGATTCGTATGCATGATATGTGTGAAATAACGTGGCTTATTCTGCTTCGTTAATAGACTCTGGCGAAGAGGTATAATGCAGCGGTGCTGTGAAATCACAATTGGAGTTCCATTATCAGATTAGATGTGGTGAATTAAAAGACATGTCATTTGAATGTTTAGTTGACCCTCAAACTTCATGCATTGTTGAAATGCAATACCGCTCTGACCATTTTTACCAGCTGATTAGAGATTATTCACTCAGAGAATAGATATAAAATAATCAAGAGAGGGGAAATAGGCTTCCCAGTGAGCAGCACTTGAAATACAGACATAGAAACAGATATAACAGTGCTTCCTCACTATAGTAACACAATGGATGACACTGTTCCTCTCTAGGCTCCACTGTAAGTCTCTGCTCCAGTTACACTCATCCCTTCTGGGCTGCGGTACATTACTGGGCCAGGTGTCTGCATTCTGAAGGGAGCTCATTGACTCTGGGTTCCCTAGAAAGAGAGTTTTCTCATCCCATTCATTTTCAGATTATCTTTACTCTATATACAGGAATGTATTGTAAGGCTTCTACTTCTACTGTTGGCTTTCGGCTGGAGGGGAAAAAAATAGAAGAAGAAGCAGTAATATTAAACCATATGCACTCAAGTGCTGTGAAAATCCAGCCTACATGAATTCAATACAAAATACCCTGTCATTTCCATTGATCAGGTGTCCTTTTGATGTTTTAATTCACTTTAATTCATAGGCAATCCCATCTCCACTGTGCTTGGCTTCTTAGTGAATTGTCAGCCAACTTGCTAAGTGAGTTATGGGGCCCTAAGGGGGGCTAGACAAAATGCGCCACTGGCAGTTTCTACCCTCTGTTACCGCGGGGCCAGTAATGCCACGCCGATCAGTGTGATGACTGCCCGCCGAAATAGTGTCTGGGTGTAACACGCTAAATAACTCAACAGCCAAACACCTGCTTCAGAGACAGAAGGCGTCTCTCGGGTCAGGACTCATGTAAATTCTATGAGAGGTTGCAAGCGTTATTGTAGCTGAAGCTCCGTCGCTTTAAGATGATCAGATGGTAATGGTGTAGCCTGTCAATAAAAGCAGGTGCATTCAATTACTCCACGGTTCTTTACAAGCAATGGTAAACTCTCCAGAGAGTGTTTGGCACTTCAAGATTAAGAGCAGGAATTTAATTACATTTCATTCATTATACTGAGGTGTTTGTCTGAGACAGCACAATGCAAATGTGCTATAGTATGTCTTTTGGTGTTTGTTCTACAGGCATTAGTTTGGCTTTTTAAATCATGCTGATGAGTATAAAGTATTTCGAACATGACAATGTGTAGATATAAAATGTCTGAGATCACTCTTTTTGATTTTTTTAATTGAAAATAAGTATGAATTTCTTAAGATTTGATATTTAAAGTGTACAAGATGACATGACCTCCATAAAAATAAATCTTCAAGATGAGTTCACATGATCAATGTCACAAATTATTTGATTAGTGGCTTTTATATGATAACATTAAGCAAGATTATGACATTGTTAGTAATATATGCTCTCGGGAATGCTTGATTCTGATTGGTCAAATGCGGCATTCACCGGTCAGATGTTTCCTAATATTTGTCATCATCCATAGCAAAGCTGTATATACTTTTGTGTGTTCTTGCTTGACTGTTTTAAACAAACGCAACTTCTACATCTAACATCTCAGTTATTTACTGCAGTACATTGACCTCAGAGGACTCTGTTATATACTCAGAGGAGTATTACTGTTCTATTGTTGCAGTGTTCATCTTGCTAGGCCGATTGGTTTGTACATTGTAGTGGACTAGTTTACTCTTAGCGGAAACTTTTAAGGTTAATATTATGAAATATTTTAAATCAAATCAAAATTTCCATGTGTTTATTTCCGCTGTATTTTCATTTATCACACAGGAGGGGTTCATTTTGCAATAATGAGAATTTTAAATCTTTGAATCCCAGATTTTCATAGCGGTATCATATTTTTGGACTCCGCTGTATAACACAATACACCCACAGTAAACAGTTGGTTTGAGTTTTACACTCTCTATCTAGTTTTGAACCATAATAAATGCCCAATCCTCCTTAATATAATGCAACCGTTAAAAAGTGAAGTGTGGATTATTGCAAAAAAAGCTTTGACTCGCCAAATGAATAAAGAATGCAATTCAGGTCTAGTTTAAAGAGCTGTGTATTTGATGGAGGGAGTGTTTGTCCTGATTCCAGCACAGTGTGAGATAACCAGCAGAATGAAAATGTGTTGCCTCATAAGCGAGACTTGTTCACGAGATGAAATATTAATGCTTGCGGACGGGAGCAGTAAGCATTTGGAGACGCTCGCCTGATGAACGATCACTGGGCTGTATTTGCATTGGAGATGAAAATGTTGAACAAGATTCATGGCTGCACCATTAAAACGTAATATATGTGACTGCACAAGTGATTCTCAACTAATGTCGTAGTCTATGTCTTGGCTTTCGTCAAAAGAACGCACAAACACAAGGCCGTTGAAGCCTGGAGATATAAACACTTTGGGATTGGAGGGGATTTTATTGGGGACTTTTTGGTGAAGCTGTGTTTTTATTAGGTCATTGTCTAGCTCTGTTGTAATTCCGACTTCCATTCTGCTGCAGCCTCACAGCTGTTGCACTAATATCCACATTAATTTAAAAGTGACAGCTATTAACAGAGCAACTAAGCTCTAGGACCGAAATGAGAGTTTTTCTTTTTGGGTGAAATCTCACAGTGCTGTGCTGAAATTAAGTGAGGATGCTCACTGGATCTAAAACAACTGCAGCTTGTAAATAGCTGCGCTCTTGAAATAATATACTCACAAAAATCTTTGTATTTACTAGTGAACTGTAGGCAGAGAATATGGACTAAATGCATGGGCACGCAATCATAATTTCAATCATGTAAGCATGGACTTCAACTCGATTGACAACTCATTTTGGAGATGAATAGATTGATCTGTATTTCAAAATGGTCAAAAAATAATGGACCTCTTTCTGACAATTTACATTTGGAGTGTTTTTTTAATGAACAATTTTCACAAAATTTGTTAAGTTCATATTTCATGATTGAAACCTAATGACATTTTGAAAAAAAGGGCCAGTTTAATAAGCACGTCAATGACAATAATGTGAATTCAGGTGTAGCCCTGTTGAAAAAAAATTTTTTCTTTTACTTTCTATTAAAGTTTATCTTTATATTATTTAATTATGTATTTATTATTTTTTGCATATGTAAGTGTTACTAATAGTGGGTGTACTTAATGTGCATTGAAAATGTTTGCTTCCTATTGTTAGGAGTGTGTAAAGTTAATCTAGACTCTGATTGGATATTGCACATGTCAGTTTGGAGAGGAGAGTGAGGTGATTGGAGAAAAGAGGAGAGAGACGTGAGGAGGATGAGGGTAGAGGGAGAGTAATGACGACACGGAGTGTGTCGCAGGGCAATTAATGTGTTAATCCACTAAAACTAAGTGTAGTGACGTTTATTTAACTTCGTACAGAGGTTTAAGTGATAAACTCCTGGATTAGTCGCTTGTGTAAGTGCATGTGATACATACTCAGGACTATGACGCACTTGCTACTCACGAGGCGTAACGTTATTGATTAACCGGAGACTGAGTTCCTCCGGCAACAGTGGAGACGCTAACCAGGTAGCAATTCAGGCATCCAGGATTGCCTGTTAAGGTCCCCTGGCATCGTTGGATTTCCTGATCGGGATAGCGCGACCCGTGATGATGATCCGGCCAGGGGCAGCACTTCTTCTTCGTAATCAGTTCTGCTTGGCTCCCTTCTTTACTGACTGTGAGGTTCGTGAGTAGTATTGTCCCTTATTCATTGCTCTAGTAAGAGTGAAGTGGCGATATTGTATTTTTTTTTCGCCCCAACGTACTCAAGCGTCGTTCAGGCCTGCACCGTTTTATTGGTCTGTTTTCCTTTGTGTTGTTAAGGGGATTCATTCTGACATTTTGATAAAGAGTCTGGGCCCAGTGAAATTTGAGTTCTTACATAAGTTATATGTATACGGATATAAAAAGTGGTGACCATACATAAAAGATCTGTTTAGCGATAACATAGTTATTTACTTTCATTTGTCCTAAGTTGTGTGGGCTCATTTGAGCATACTTTTCAGTTTTCAAGTAAAAGAGACAAAACAGCATATTTGTCATTTCCTTTCTTTATTCAGATTTCTACATTTATAGATATATTGTGAGTTTAACAGTTTATCTAAAGTTCCAACAGAAATCATAGTAGTTCTATTAGTAACGAACCAAGAGCACTCTAGACAGTGTGGCCTATAGAGTGCTACATATAAATTGGAGGCACCGCTGGGATCTATTTCCCATTGTTATAGAATATAGTGTGTTATTGTGAGAAACACTTTGAATATTCAGTATGAATATTCCCAAAGATGTAACATTGTCTGAGCTTATTGAGTGGTGTGAGGGTTTAGGAGTTAACCCCTCCCATGCTTTTGTGCTAAGTGGGGTGCCCACTGATTCAGAAGTATCAGACATTGAAGAATTGGCACAAACAGTGAAAGTTTTTGGGAGAGTCAGAGTAAGGGGTGAAAAATATCACTCCCAGATGCAATGTAAAATTGTGCTGTGTGAGTGCAGGCAGCCAGTGCGCCCAGATCATACCCCACCTCAGATCCGTCCTGTCCGAGGAGAACTTCCATGGAAGTTCATACTACTCACCAACAGTGACATTGAGACACCACAATTTTCTGACAAAATTTGAAAGTTATTGCAAGAGGAAGGTAAGACTATGGATGTCTGGGCTCTTTTCTCTAAGGAACCCCTCCCCGGAAGTTCCCCTGATAGTATAATCAGAGCAGTAGGAGATCTGCTAGAGAAAACTATGAGGCCTAGCAGTGATAATACTGTTTTTAGACGTTTGAGAACATTCTCAGGAACCATTCCCACTCCTCCAGGTGAAGAGAGCCTAGAACATTGGCTTGCACAGGCACGTTTAATGGTTGAAGAGTGTAGTGGTTCTAACCAAGAAAAGCGGACAAGGATAGTCGAAAGTTTGAAAGGTCCTGCTTTAGATATTATTCAAGCAGTGAGGCTAAATGAGCCTGAAGCAACCCCTTCTGACAGCATTGGAAAATACCTTTGGTACCCCTGAGTCAGGGGAGGACTTGTATTTTGCATTTAGATCCATGCATCAGCAGTGGAAAAATATGAAAAATTGTCAGATTTTTTGCAAAGGTTGGAACGCTCTCTTAGAAGAGTTTTGCACAGAGGAGGTATATCTCCTCAGCGCATGGATCAAGTTAGGCTAGAGCAGCTTATCAGAGGTTCCGCACAATCTGACATGATATTGGTGCATTTGCGATTAAGAGAGAGAATAGAGAGGCCTCTTACCTTTTTGCAGTTGCTGAATGAAATTCGAGAAGAGGAAGAATATGAAGCCTTGCGTCGTAAGCTGAATCCTACTGTGAGACAGGTTCAAGCTACCAAAGAGATCAAGTCCCATTCTTCTGAGATACATGAGCTGAAAGCAGAGATCAAAGCGTTAACTTCAAAGTTGAGTGGGCTAGCCAAGAAAAAATAAATTGAGCCTGAAACCAAACCCAAAAATCCTCAAAAGCTAGTTGTAATAATTTTAACTCAGTTGTAAGGGAATTAATTATTATTATTGATTCAGGTTTTGATAGGACTCGGATTTGAAGAGCCTAATTCAACCTGATTCGAATTGCTTCTAAATTTAATAGTTTACACTCTTATCAGCTACTCGGCCAGCGAGAAGTTGATGTCAGTGTATATTACCAATTGAATATGTAAATTTTGTATTCTCCCTGGCCACGGGTGAAATACAATTATGATAATTTGTCAGCTCTTAAGAGAGGTAATTATTATTAGTAAGCTACGAGCTAGGTAGCAAGCAAAGGATCTTTTGGCAATAGATTTGACACTGAAATTATATGACACCAGACAATTGAGTATTTATAAATGAAACATGAAATTTATTGGCTATTCTAGATTACATAAACTTAAGCTAAAACACACAAACATACAGTTTCAGAGGAAGGAAATTCTGTTAACGGAGTTCTGAGTTTCATAGTTCTACCTCGTTTTCACGAGTGATGTAAATTCACCTTAAGAATTCACAGAGCAGAGAATCTAAATTCACCAGTTCAGCAGATTAGAGAGTTGTTTGTTTACTTGCGTTCTGCTGGTTGACAGCTGAGGTGACTCCGTGGTTGCTGCGGGCTTCTTGGAGGTCTTTGAGGGAAACCCCGTTACTGATGGGTCGGTGACGTCAGGATGACGTCCTTTGGGAAACCCCTCGTTGGTCTGTGATGAAGCAGAGGCGTGAGGAGTTCTTGCTGAAAGTCTTAATTTGCACGACTTTCAAGTTTGTTGACGATTTCAACGAAGTATCACTGAAGTGTTGAGTTTTAGATGGCTGGTCGCTTTTGATGTTAAACGCGTGAGCACACGTGGGGTGCTCTAACACAGCGACAGGCCAGAGCAGGAGAAGCTGCAAGCAAGCAAGGATTCTGTTGTGGATTGGGGTTTTGCTCTGTGGCATAAGTCCGACTGACGCTGTCTTCCAATCGACTTCTTGCAGGGCGGAGCGTGCATACGTTAACAAGAGGCTTCAATTAATCACATGAGGACATCATCTATAAAAGTTGTGTTAATACTCCTATAAAGTCTCTTAAAAGCAAGTATTGTACATACTATTAAAGTTTACTTCATTTCAACCTTCTGCATTTCTGGTTTCCATTCGTTCAAGATTAAACTTCACACATTACACACATGTTAATATCCTCATTTTCTAAAAAGGGGTAATTAAACACTGGTTAAAGTTGCACCGCTTACATGAAACACGTCAAGCATATATATACAACATACAACATACTATTTGTGATTATATGCTCTGATAATTTTATACTTTCAATGCTTAGCAACGATTATCAAAGAAATCTTGTCTCTTTCCTTTGGAATGCGGGGGAAAAGGGAAGGGTCCTTTGGTCACTCTCAGGTCAGATCTGAGAGTCTGCTGGAGAATCTCCTGCGGGACAGGGAGCTATAAAATTGTCTCTTTTGTTGATCGGATTTTAGCAATTTATGTGTCCAATGGACATGAGGTATCCCTATCTGGTCCTTGAAAGCCCGTAAAACGCTTTTAAGCACTGTGAAAGTACTGTCTTTTTTAGCGTATCTTGAGAGATAGCCAAACAGTCCAGGAAATGCTTCACCTTCACTGACCCTGCATGAGTTTTACGACTGCATCTGTTGGATAGGAGTTATTCGATTTGTCTCAATGGAATGTGAGGGTTTGATGTGTGTCTCCATCATGTAGGTGGGTCTGTTGTAAGACATAGATCCTACATAGTTGAGAATGAAAAAGAAAGTGGTCCAAATTTTGCAGAAACAACTTCAGGAGCAGCTTAATGTCATGACTGTGACCCCCAGGTACATCAGCGTTTAGAGAGTTCCCAAAAAGAGAGGAGAAAAGCAAACCTAATAGTAACAGGAAGTCTCAGATTTTTTCTGTTACAGATGTGGTGACGACGGCCACATAGCCACTCATTCTTACTCTGGAACCACCAATTATATCGTATCGACCGGAATTAATAAATATATCGTGATATAAATTTAGGCCATATCGCCCAGCCCTATCATAGCTAAGAATTAAACTCGGGACTCTTTCAGACTAGGCCTTCTCCTCCTATACTCGTCGGGGGGAAAAACTACCAGTCTAGCTTACGGTGTCTTCTTCTAAAAGTCATCTTTGACAATTCCAGTTCTGAAACAAGAGGCTATCCAGCCTTAAGGTGGTCGCACACCGGACGACATGTGCAGCCCTGCACCGCGCCTCACCACATCTTTAAAATTCCCACACATTGTTTTCCATAACTGTATGCACACCGGCGACTGTCCGCGGATCCCAAATACGACTCCAGGCGCGGTTCATAATCATGTCGTGCCACAGAGCGCCTCAGCACCACTCACATAATTTTCCATTAAAATACATTATATTTGTCCCAAATTATTGTTAATGTACACAGGGGCGTAGATTACGCGGGGGACGCGGGGGACGTGTTCCCCCCCCCACTTTTAATATCAAGTAAATTCGTCCCCCGCACTTTTTCATTTAATTTTGGAGAGTGGTTTCACGACAGTCGAGGTTGTAATGGAGCGATTATATAATGCAGAATGATTTAAAAATTAAAAGAGACACGATAGTCCTTTTCCAGAGAGCAATTGGTCGCATTTTATGGTCCATTTTTACGCCCTAGCTCGCATCCGCGGTCCCGCGCTGTATCCAACATTCATAGGTCACGATGAGTTCAAAGCGGCAAAAAACTCTTCACTCCTTTTTTACGAAAAAGTCAAGCAGCGTAAGTTGGCCTGTGGTATCCGAATTGTGTTGCACAATGTTGAGTAACTCTGCCTATTTCTCTTGTTGAATAATTAGCCAGTTTTGATGGAAATTATAAGGGAAAATAGCTGCTTGGACAAACGTTCACTTATTTTCTGTGTATTTTCCGTAACTCTTTCATAACGACTTTTATTTGAACAAGTATGTTATCAAAACCCTTCAAATAAGAATAAAGATAATGTTGAACTGAGATTTTACAGCGTTTACAGCATGTTTAACTCTGCCAATTCTGCATAATATAATTCAATCAAGTATGCATGCACTGACGATCTGATATAGGAACGATATTCATTTATGGGGTGCTCTTTCATTATTGCACTAATTTTACATTTTTATGTGTTGTCAAGAATGAGCAAGAAACAGACAGCCTAGGTTTGTCAGGGCAGAATCAGGATGTAACACAAGAAAAATAAACTTCACAGGCGAGAACAGATAGAGTGGCTTTTAACACCTGGCTGCTATTGCATTGTTGTTGTTTTTACATTGTATAAAATCTACAAATGCACAAGTGTTTGTAGGATTATATATGGACCAATCATAAAAAATTGAATTAGTAAAATATAGGAAAAATATGTAACACATTAGTATGATGAACAACTTCTCAGCTATCATTTAGGTACTTATTAGCTTGCATATTGGCTGTTTATTAGTAGGCTACTTAGAAAGCACATATTAATTCCTTATTCTTCGTGACCATATTCTGCATCCCATAATCCTACTTAATACCTAAACTTAAAAACTACCTTACAGACTATTAATAAGCAGCAAATTAAGAGTTTGAGGCAAAAGTCATAGTTAATAGTGAATATGTGTTCCCCATACTAAAGTGTTAAAAAATAATTTAGGATACAAATTATTGGTTATTGTCCAGCAGTGTACTTAGTTTGTTATTTTCTTCTGTATGTCACTATTCCCTGTATATACATGTTTCAAACACTACTTTATTTTCAATAGACAGAGGTAGAAGTGAATTCAGAGTTGAGAGTGAATGAGGCAGAAAGTTTCAATGAGGTTTCAGAGGTAAGGACAGATTATTTACAGCATTGTCTATGATAAGATATTTCTTATACATTTTAACTTAGACTAATCAGACTAATTTGTACTTTTTTTGTAGACAGAACAGGGGGCATCTGGCATAGGGTTGACTGCTGTAGAAGTATGCAGGTCTTCTGTAACTGTATTAAAACCCCACCAGCCAGATCCTAAGACTATTGTGTGTCAGGTGCTTCGGGACAGAAGTCTAAAATTTCAGACTCACTGGTACCAAGAATTTGCATGGCTTCATTTTGAGCCTGGTATTGATGGGGCATTGTGCTTATACTGCCACAAAGCCTTTAAAAACAAAACATCAGAACTTGCCAAAAATTCAGAAACCACCTTTATCATCTCTGGCTTTAAGAACTGGAAGAAGGCCAGAGAGAGGTTTACATTACATGCTGGATCAGAATATCACAAGATGGCCATAACAACACACACCTGGGATGTCCAATGTATTGGCATCCCAGCAAGAGGAGGCAAGGAAATGCCTATTAAAGATAATCAGTGCTGTGCAGTTTCTGGCAAGACAAGGTTTATCTTTTAGAGGCCATGATGATGATGATGAGGGAAACTTTAATCAGCTTCTAAAATACAAGTCAGAAGATGACCCTAGCCTGAGCAAATGGTTGTCCCTCAAAACTGATTATACTTGCCCGCAAATTCAGAATGAAATCCTCAATTTATTCAGTAATTCTATAATTCGTGGAATTGCAGAAAAAATTTATTCACTTCCGAACTTGCAGTTTTGTGTCATCATGGATGGTACCCAAGATTTATCAGGAAATGAACAAGAATCAGTCTGCCTAAGATATGTTGATCACGATTTAATAGTCCATGAGGAATTTGTTGGCCTGTATGAAGTCTCTGTTACCACAGGAGAGAACCTGGCAAAGGTTCTGAAGGATGTACTGCTCCGTCTTAACTTATCCATTACTGGGCTGAGAGGGCAGGCTTATGATGGTGCTGCGAATATGGCAGGAAAATATTCAGGGGCACAGGCCATCATCAAAGAGAGTCAGCCACTTGCATTATATGTCCACTGTGGTCCGCACTGTGTAAATTTAATTACACAGCATGCTTGCACATCATCTCCTGTTATCCGTGACTCTTTGCAGTGGGTTCATGAAGTGGGAGGGTTGTTTCGCCAGTCTATGAAAATTAAGTCAATTTTCCAGGATATTTCAAAGTCAGAGAGTGGATCTATTACAGCCATCAGACCTTTGTGTCCTACAAGATGGACAGTGCGCACCTCTGCCATTCGTGCTGTGCTAAAACAGTATCAGCCAATGTTACTCCCTCTGGAGGAAATGGCACGTGGTCATTCAGAGTCAGCTTGCAGGGCAAATGGTTTGTTTGATAGATTTCAAAAAGGCAATGTTTTGCTTGGCCTTTTACTTGCCTTAGAAGTGACAGAAGAGCTTGAGTGTCTCAATGCTTCTCTTCAGAGCCGCAGTCAGACAGTAGATGGAATGCTAGCTGCTGTCATCTGTGTGAAGGACACAATTGCAAAAAAGAGAACAGAGGATGCATTCCAAAGTGTCTATGACAAAGCAACACAAATGTGTAACTCCCTAAATCTGTCTCCAATTGTAATGCCCCGTGTTCGAAACCCTCCGAAACGTCTGTCTGGTCAGGGTTCAGCACATGTACCTACTTCTTCTGCAGAATACTTCAGGGCAGAATTTTTCAAGGTCCTTGATGTTGTTAATGTGCAGCTTCAAGAAAGATTTGAGCAGGAGAGTCTGCTTATGATCAGTGCTCTTGAAAAGGTACTATTGACAGGAGAGTCTGATGGTGGTCTATTGGAACAGTATCCAGAATTGCACAGGGCTTCACTGAGGGTGCAGTTAGCAATGTTTAAGTCCAAGTATAATTATCAGTCAACTACTGAGGCTGCAAGCATTCTTCAGAATATGTTGCCAGAAGTCCGCCAACTCTTTGACCAAGTGGAAACACTTGTGAGGTTGCTCCTTGTTTTCCCTGTTTCTTCAGCAGAGGCTGAAAGAAGCTTCAGCAGTCTTCGAAGATTAAAAACCTGGCTCCGAAGCACAATGACACAGTCCCGTCTAAACAGTGTTGCTGTGTGTCACATCCACAGTGACAAAATTGACAATATAGATAGGGAGATGATTGCTCAGCAGTTTATAGATGGGAAGGAACGTCGCAGAAACACTTTTGGCAGTTTTAAGTAGCTTTATATATTGCGATATATGTTAGCTTTAATACTGTGTAAAAAGCTACTAATTTTAAACAAACCAGCCAGGAAGCTTAAAAGAAATGACACTAAATGTTTATTTCATCTCATTGTACAATTGATATAGGGTCTGCATACCTTGAAATGTTTGTCAGTTGAGCTCAATACAAAGTTTCTTTGCAATAGTTTGGTTTGAATTACTTTTTTTATTATTTCATTCCTGAAACATGGACTGTAGAATAGAACAGAATAGAGTAGTATGTGAATGTGCAAGTATCCATTACTGTGTGCCATGTACTGTACATACAACATACACAAAATACAGTTTGAAATATGTAAACTATACTCTCAGTACCCTTATAAGAACATATTTGTACTTTATACTCGAAAAGGTGCACATTAGTACCTTAGAGTACCAATATGTACCTTAATGTACAACTATGAAACTTTTTGGGGTAAATAAGGTACAAAGATGTCATTTTAAGGGTACTGTCCCAGTGACATGCTGTTGTATTTCCTTCCTTCCTTCTTGTTCTTTCTCTTTTTCTTTCTTTCCGGTTTAATAATCCTAATATACTACATTAACATACAGCTATAAAGCACAAAAGGTATGATTAAAAAAAAACCTGTTCAATTAGACAAGGGAAAAAACAGTATAACAAACTAGACATTCCGCCCCCCCCGTTGAAATGATGGCTAGTACGCCCCCTGGAATGTCTAAGACTTCATCCTAGGTTGGAAGATTGGTATTGTGCTTTTTTTTTAGCAAAACGTTTTGTCTTTCGTGCTCTTAATTAAATCCGTGAATTCTATGTGCTATAGACGCAATTTTTCATCCCGTTTGCTGACTTGGACGCTTTCAAACAGTGTGTGAATATGTGTTGCAAGAACCGGGGCCCCACGTGCCTTGTCCGATGTGCAGCGGCAACAAAACAGCTCGGCGAGAGTGACTGATATTACCAAAATAAAATGGCTAAATTATCAAATATATGCACTTCAGCGGGCAAAACGTACAGACACTTCCTCCCATCACACAAAATCAACAAATGTAATGTGTTTAAGACAACACATCATGACAGCGCTGACAAAAATTAGCGACAGACACTTTATGAAAATTAGTAATCATTTTTTTTATTAAAAATATTTTTAAAACATTTATTTAAAAATTTTACATATTGTTTTTACAATAAGTTAGGCCCACACACAAAAAAAAAGTTGCTAAAAATGTGTTTTTTGTGGTAGGGCCATTGGCAGTGCAAATACAAATCTGTACTACTATCCCAATTGGGCCAGCAGGGGGGAAAAGCATCACTACTGTGCCCTGGATTTGTATTTATTTCCAAAATAGTGACCATCATAAATGTATAAAAGTAACATTCACAAATTGCATGTTGTTCATGTCTCGTTTAAGTTTGATTTGACAAAACAGAGCAGATGGATGTTTAACATCCACTGCCCCATATAATCATTCATTTTTGACAGCATAGATGTAACACATAATCAGTGACAGCCTCAGTCCTACAAGCATAAATACCAGCCCAAACAGCAGCGAATGGCTGATTTGAGGACCAGTGCTGCTAGCGAGCCCACGGTGGCACGTAACAGCACAGAGAAGCAGTGCCTTTTCATCACGGCAGCTGAACTCAGCAGGGTGAAGCGTGAATGCTTGCCAGGGCTCTTTGTGGTCAAAACCAAGAGGTAGCAATTTTCCAATTAAGCCACATTTTTATGGGTTCCTTGGACAAGTAGAGGGAAAAGGAAAGTCCTGAAAGCAAACAAATAAGTGTGGTGCAGCACGTGGAGACAAAATTAGCATTTCCCAAAGAGCCTTATTACAGCTACAT
The DNA here is from genome assembly GCA_018155175.1 of Sinocyclocheilus anophthalmus. Classification (NCBI taxonomy): domain Eukaryota; kingdom Metazoa; phylum Chordata; class Actinopteri; order Cypriniformes; family Cyprinidae; genus Sinocyclocheilus; species Sinocyclocheilus anophthalmus. The sequence goes on from JADLZN010000142.1 coordinate 17,225, forward strand.
CTAAAGACGCGGGACTCTCAAGGGCAGGGAATAAAACACAAAGACAGGCAAAGAGGAAAGGGATTTAATTAGATCAAGGCCAGTAATGTGATTAGCTTTTCGTTAAATTCTTTGTGGGTGGAGTTACGTGCCTGACCCCTGTTAAAAACAGTACAGAAATCAGGATCTTAAAGGCTTTCGCTTTGCCTCTAAATAGCTCACTTAGAGTTGGCCCTCCAGATGCGATCCAGTTGTGTCCCACCGCACCCTGCACATCTCAACCGGCCTGTCACGCGAGCCCTAAAGCCCGGAGAATGGTTTATACTATGACAGGCGTGCTTAGCATATTGTGGACTTACAAAAGGGCCTAGCGAAGGGGGCCGGCTCAGTCATAGCCGAGGGAACCCCTGATCTACCACTAATAGCCACTGACCTACATTCATCCGCAACAGCCCATGCCTCAGTGAACGCGTAGAGAGGGACTCCAAATAAAAGAGGGGCTGTGAGACTGTTAGCGCTAGTTAAGTACTTTTCTTACACAGCCTATAAAGCCAACAGCCTTTTGAACCTTGGAAAAGACTGAGCTACGTCAGAGAGAAAGAGTAAAAAGGCAACAAGTTTTTTTGAAAGTCCAAACAGCTCTAGTAACCAAAAGAAAGCCGCCTAACTTGGCAGGTTGCTGCTTTTAGGATTTAAAAAAATCTAATTGCAAAAAATGTAATTGTGACGTATCGTGGCCTCTGTATTGGGATACATATTGTATCGTGACTTTGCTGGCAATACATAGCCCTAATAATAATAATAATCAAATAAAAAGAGTAAACAAGAAAATTTATATTTAAGAAATAAATGCAATATTTCCTGTAAAATAAAATAATTGTTAAATTATATTTACAAGCACTATCAACTGCCTTAAATTTCTTTATTTTCAAAGTTAAGCTACCTTTTTTTTTTTTAGGAAAAACCACAGGGCCCTTAAAACCTGATTCCCGAACAGCTTGCGTGTAAAGATTATACAGTAAACTGCACTTACACTTCACTCTGAAAGACGGCAACACATTAATTAAATCAGTCTTTTGCGATTTGATAATCGTAGTAAGCATATCACGATTTCAGTTTTATTTCGAATAACTGTGCAGCCCTAGCTGCTCTGTTCATGCCACAATGTTGTAAATGAAAGCTATTGTAGAGAGCGAGAGAGAGAGCGAGAGAGTGAGAGAGAGCTGAGAGGGCAGGGAAGCAAACCAGCAGGTAAAGGAAATCAAACTAGGTCAAATGTCAAACGCTGTGGAAGTGGGATTAGAGAGTTGTTTAGTTTGACTGGTTGTCAAGGATCCGTTTACAGCGTCTTTATTGCTATTTGACCCTACAAATGGTCCTTCATCTCATTAAAAACAGCTCGCGGAGGAGTAAAAAAAGGCTTGATGTGCATTACTATGTACTGCACCAGTCTCTCTGGTCATTTTCTAGTGACAGCTGTTTTAATTAGTGATAAAGAATGAATACTAAGAGGCGGCTTCATTACTTCTTGATGGTTTGTCTTTTTTTTAAGCTACGAGGCAAAGGCTATCAGACGTATCAGGAGTTATTTCTCCCATCAGTAAGATGTAGATAATCACAGGACTAGTAGAGTAGTCGGCTCCCACAACTCTATTAACTGTACGCGCCTCATTAAGCCACTACATTCATTTGTGGCGCCCTACAGAATTCATTCTGATAATTAACAATCTAGCGAGTGAGGAAAACGCAAGATCCGCAGGACAAAGCGGTCCATTTCGCACCCTCACCATAGGAATATTTCAGCCACGACGGTGTTCAATACACTTCTGACTTTTGAGATCTCACTAGGGGGGAAAAAAATTAAGTGACAGAATGAAGCTGTGCACACAAAGCCATTATTTCATCTCGCCGTCACGTTAGGGAAGTTGAGACGTGATCCATAAAACAAAATTCCAAGGCACGAATCACGCTGTTATGTGAAACTAAGCAAAAAGTGAAAGGCCATCGGGGACGTTCAAGACTAGACAAAAAATAAATCTGCTGGACATTACAGACATGCTGATTTAGTTCCTTTTAACCTTCTCCAGCCCAATGGTCCCTGTGAGGCGCTGCCCAACCCCTTCCTAACGGGCCCCTCACCAGAGCAGGTTTCAGCCCCCAGGCCTCCCTTATTTTTATTGCCTGTGTTTATAGCTGGTCTTGGTTTCTCTTTCTGCCCTCTTTTGCTTGAGATTTTATGGCGTTCAATATCAGAGACGCCCTCCACCCCCCTCTGTCTGAGTTTTTAAGTACCTCGTCCACAAATTCTTTTTTCTACACTGAAATCCAGCCCTCAGGAATTCACTTGATGTCACTGGCCATCAGGAAACACCACAATGTATCAAGCGCAGCCTTCTGAAATGGATCATGCACAGCTGGATGACATTCATCACTATTGCGGCATCAACTTAACTTTGGTGCTTATCGCTCTTATTTTCATGCATATTATCAACTGCTGCGGTTGTGATGCCGCAATAGTGCTCAAATCGAGTTCAGACACTCTTTTTGGACTGTTTCTGGTCCGTTTAGAAAAAAAACTGATGTACTGTACGGTCATCCATCTGTAATCAAGTTAATCGCTCGAGTCAAAGAGCATCTGAAGCACAGGCAGCATGGCAGGCAGCTTTAGCCTCGGCCCAAAATCTGTCAACGTGCTTGGGCACGGCACCCTCCAAATCCTTCTTAGAGCTACATACACAGAGCTGTCCACTCCAGCCGTGCTTAGAAAAGAGAACTACATTGAGTAGAAGAGAGAAACCAGAAAAAGGTGCTATTGGACTACTAAATTCAAAATACTGAATTAAACTAGACACACAGGCATCAGAGAACTCGTAAACATTGTCCTCACAAACCTTCTCATGCACAGCTTCGCTCATGGATTCTGCTACCATAAAGAAATGCAACATAACCTGATAGCACATGACTAAGAGGAGATCTAATGTATGAAATGCGCTTGCGGTCTACAGCACATGACGGCACTTTAAAGCAAGCAACAGCCATTAAAGCTGGAGGGTTGCACATCTGATTTGGAAGGGCGCCATGTGTTGCAAAATCCTGCCCTATGGCCCTGTGCAGGTACAAACCTCACTGTTCTCCCCTGCCATGATTAAAGAGCAGCTCAGCTAATGTTTAGCCTTTGGGTAAAAGTCGTCTCTCTGATCTGAAATTTTAAGACACCAGACGAGTGATGTTTAGAGTGTCGTATACTAAACATACACATCTGACTATTAACCTGTCGAGGGCCATTCTTTGGCACTAAACTAATACAGATCACTGCTGACATTCATGATATATTTACCACTTCACCTCAAAGACGAAAGCTTGACATTCTGGAGTGAATCTAAGAGAGGATGGTCCAGTTTTCCTAGTCTATTATTTTGTCTAAATAAAAAAATTAATAAAAAACACTAAAAATTTAGTCATTACAGTATTATAATGTACATTATGAAAATTTGATATTTAGAGAAAAAAATGGACATTTAGAGATTTATGACGGATTGCATTTAACATTATTTCATGTTATAAGCGTTTAAGATTAGCTTAATGTGAGCTTTTAAAGTGTAAAAACAGAAAATTAAATCTATAATACTGACCGATATTTATCCAATATTAGGGCTGCCACTAACTAACGACTAAATTATCGATTAATCTAAACGATTAATTTCCCACAAAAAAATCAACAATTTAAAGAACAGTTTATTAACTTGCAACTTTTTGCATTCAGTAGTGTAAGCCATAAAAAGTATAAATGTAAACAAGCCATTGATGTAATGTAAAACTAAAAGAGTAAAAATTTAAACAAACCTAATAAAAATGAAATAGAAAATAATTACAAAAGTCTGAGAAAGTCAGCATGTTCTTAATGTCAATATATTCACATGTTCTGGGCTTCTGTTCATTTCAGCTGTGAGTGCAACTACAAAGGGGAAAAAAATGTTTCAATTAACCCCAACAGTTGGGTTTTCACATTAAATAAATGCAATGTTTAGAGTCCACTAGAATCAAGTATTACAATTTTATAATTAAAAGTTATTAAAAATTGTAAGTATTAAAAGTACTCTTAGAAATGTGCAAACAACAGATTTAAACAGACATCTCCAGCATGATGAAAAAAATGGACTTCAGTAGTGAAACTCCAAATGAAATACAAATTTCTATGAAATCCTTTTTTTTAAGCAAAAGTAAAGTGCAACAGAGTGCGAGAAGCAAGTGTCCATCTCATTGTCCAAATCACTGAAATCAAAGTTCAGTATTATAGTGTAAGAATGACAACATGTCCACGTGTTCTGGTCTACTAATAATAAAATATTATAATTAATAATTAATTTTTGTGGTAATAAAAATAGATGTAGGTTAAGTGAACAATAGCCTTTAAATGTACTTAAAATTCATAATAATGGAAAAAAAAAAAAAAAAAAAAAAAAAAAAAAAAAAAAAAAAAAAAAAAAAAAAAAAAACATTGAGCATAATAAAAGTTCACATAAGTACAAAAAGCATGAATCATTGGTTTTATTGAACAACACTTTTCAAATACGGTAATATATGGTAATAACCCCTGAATCTATCTATATCTAATCTAATTATAAGATATATATAATATATATAAAATAATATACTATATCTCTATATAATCAATGAAAAGATCTGAACTTACAGTAACATTACAACAAAGGCCTGCAAAGGGGCGTCAACGGCCTGACGATTGTTTTTACACATTACAGTGCGATCTAATACTTGTTTAATATTGACCAAGCATCATTTAATTCAAATGTTCACTTAATCTTTAATATTTGGCCATTTCTTTACAACAGAAATGCTATGGCCACTGTAAACTAATGAATATGTGGACATCAAAACGTGCAAACTCAAAGTGAGGGTTTGAGCTTTTATTTTGAAAACGCGAGATAATGATGTATTCTCCTGTATTTGCGTGGATTTATAAATGATTTACCTTACAAATCTGATGAAATGGCGAATGTTGCGTTCCCAGATGAACGTTATATTAACCCAAACTCACAACAACATGCAGAAATTGAGTTTGAGACGCTCTACACATGTAAATGATAACAATTCCTGCGGAGCTACTGTGAACGGAGCCGCTGTGTTACGCACGTACTTAACCTACACGCATGTACATAATTAAAGCACATATACTGTAATTAAATCGTAGCGTTTGTGAATTCAAAGTTATGCTTAATTATGATTTTTAAATGTGTTTAATATATCATGAGGCCTTGGAAAACAGTCTAATGTGTTTTATGGATTCTCGTCCGTGGAATGCGCCACTTCCGATATTTTGCCAGTTAGTCGACGCAGGCAAAAACAAGTCGAGGATTTTTACAAATCGAATAGTCGAATAAAATCGACGAATCGCGACAACCCTAAATACAATAAAATGAATAATATAAATTTTGCAATTAACGTAAATCAATAAATAATATATAATATACAAATCAAAAATATTCCAATATATTAGGCACCCATAACCAAAACAAGAACAAATCCATGTTACATGACTACCAGGCTATGAAGCACTATGCTTTCAGGCGGTTCTCTTCCAGCAATTGTTTTAGGCACTAAACAAGCACTTGAAAACATAAATGCATGCATTTTAACTGTGCTATCTAGAGTCCAGGCCACAGCCATTCACGCTACACCACCAGCTGGTTATACGGTGTATGCCCCCCCCCCCCCAGGCAATGGCACAGAGGTGGGTGGTGTGTTTAAGTGCCCAGCAGTCCCATATCTATGCAAGTCCTGCTCTGTATTTAAGGCTAAAAGAAATAAACACTCGGTCAGCCAGCCAAAACCACAGCCACACAAGCGCCACTCTTGCCAACAAGAGCCGCTGGAAAAATGCAAATTAGCAGCTCTCCCATTCTGTGTTCAGCAGCAGACCTGCCAAGCTGTCTGGAGTTCAGGCGAACCCCAGTCCTTAGTAAGCCTCGGTTAACCAACGGACCAGGGCGGTTGTTATTTCCCTCTCAAACTCTACTAATTCTCCCCTTATTCTACAGGAATCCCTTTTTTCACCCACTTTCCATCCCCTCCCAGCTGCAACCGGGCCGGGCTATTGCTCCCACCGGCACAGCACTGTTCATGGGAAACAAAACGCCACATGCGTTTCCTTAGTTAGGGCTTCCACACTGCAGCTCCATGCGAGGCTCAGCAAGCTATCGATAAAACACCATAAATGCTTCACTGGCTAGATCTTCATTGGCATTTTATGCAAATTAGGGATGCAACAACAAGCCAATAACTATTTTCATGTAATGCCTGACATTGACTATATAATTTTGTCTAAAACAAGAAACAAAACCACTATTATTAGCATTAGATGATGGCAAAGGTAATCTAAATGTAGGAAAAAGTAAACAAGCATCCAGAACATACAATATCAAACTGATACCAATATATAATTTGAATTATATCATGGTTCTATCATGCATCCTTAATCTGCCATGCAAAGGTAAAAGGCCATACCTTCAGTTTTGGACAAAAATTTGTTATTGATATTTTTGGGACATTCAAAACATCCTTTATCATGTGCATAAGTATCTTGAGTCAATTTCATTGTTTTTTTTTGAGAAAATGGTTTGTCTTAACAGTAACTTCGAAAAGCCCAGGAGAAACCAAGGCAGAACATCGTATAACACCAGTTACCCTTTCTTTGACTTTGTTTTGGAATGCTCAAATTGAGTTACGGTGCTCTGCCTTTGTTTAGCCGTGCGTCAATATGAAGTTACTATTCTGCCTTTGTTTTACTGTCCGTTAAAGTCTAGATCAGTGGTTCCCAACTCCGTTCCTGGAGGCACCCCAACACTGCACAATTTGCATGTCTCCTTTATCTGACACACCCATTTCTGGTCTTGGAGTCTCAGCTAATGAGCTGATGATCTGAATCAGGTGTGCTTGATTAAGTAGAGACTCCAATACTGAAATTGGTGTGGTCATGATAAACGAGACATTCAAAATGTGCAGTGTTGGTGCCTCCAGGACCAAGTTTGTGAACCACTGGCTCTATAACTTGGCAACAATAAGTAATCGTAAATAATCTTTAAAGCTTTTCTTTTTATAATGCAGATTATTCACTCAGTCCGGGGCTGCCCACTTCTAGTTGCATGATCACTAGACATGGGCCGGTATGAGATTTTGACGGTATGATAACCTTAAGCAAAAATATCACGTTTTTCACGGTATTGACTCGGGCATTGCCCTGGGAGCGGCCACAAAAATGTCCATAAACCGTTTATGCTGTGGGGAAAAACAAACCATGTCGATTAATGCGCGAAAAACCTTGTTAGGCACTTGATCTTTCCTTTTTTTGTGAGGATTTTGATTTGATTTTTTGCTTTGTGGAAAAAAAAAAAAAAAGAAAAAAAAAAACAAGCCGAAAAGTTGCTGCGTGGCGTTCTGTACCTCTAATAAGTAAAAAAAAACCTGATTTGAAGATTTATATGCCGAATAAACAGACGGACTACCGGAGGTAGCACTGAGCGGGTAGCACACATTATCAGAACCCCGAAAGTAGTTTTGGATATACAACGTATGAAACATATCAAGCTTAATATTCATATTTATATGCACTCCAGACAGGCAACTACTTACCTTGCAATGATCTATCATTACTCCCGTCTCCCTGCACCGCAAACCAGTTCTGATGGGGCTTACAGTAACCCTCCTTCACATCACAATCAAATAAATCTCACTCCCTGATGTTCATATTATTATACACAATCCCTTACGAAAATCAGCAATGGTATGACTATAGTAAAAGTATAGTAGGCTAACCATGTTTTTTTGGCATTTTTATTACCAACTGTAGCCTATAACCACAGTTTTTACCTACAAATATATTACTATAAATAAATAAAAAAATCGAATAATCGATAGAAAGTCGTTTAATAAAAGGAATTAAAATGTCATACAAAGTATATTATTAGTAGAGAAAGTCAACATTATAATACTTTCTCGTTGCCATCAGCCTTCAGCAAATATGCATTTCTATCTAAACCAAATCGTTGATGAAAAAATGACAGCTTAATTTCACAGCTTAGTCAAATCCAGTTGTGAGATCGTGTGAAGTGTGCATGTGTATCCTGCATGATCGTGTTTTCTCTGCGTGACGGTCGGTCCGTGTGAATTGAATACAGACCGGAGGAGAGTTCAGCTTCACTGAAGACACGTGATCCATAAACTTTAAACTGCGTGTGGGAAAAAAAATTTTTGTTTTTTTTTTTCAAATTATGCCTGGCGCTTTATGCATTTGCCAACTGTCATATTCATGTAATTTTCACTGTGTGCTTTATGTAAAATTAGTGTTACCTTGGCTTTATTTGAAATAAAATATTCCCAATGCACACAAATTTCCCAGAATACTGAGTGCCCTGTTGTTACAGTGTTTACTTCTATTTTTTATGAAATATTTATTTATTTGTGAAAAATAATTTGTCATCTAAAGTATAAGTATGTTTATTTTACACATTCGTTTTTTAATCCATTTTCAAATGTTTAAAATTTCTTATATTAAAGGGGTCAAATGATGCGATTTCAATTTTAAATTTCTGTTTGGAGTGTTACAAGCTCTTGTGCATAAAGAAGATCTGTAAATCTGCAAAGACTAAAGTCTCAAATCCAAAAAGATATTCTTTATAAAAGTTAAGAGTCCCTATAAAATTCCCACATGTGGGAAGTTGTGGCCTAATGGTTAGAGTCGGACTCGTAACCCAAAGGTTACGGTTCGGAGTCTCGTACCGGCAGGGATTTTGTAGGTTGGGGGAGTGATGTAACGCTCATCTCCCACCCTGTCCATACCACACTGATGTGCCCTTGGCAAGGCACCGAACCACAACTGCCTCCCGGCGGCAAGCAAAGAATGGCGCCCACTGCTCCGGTGTGTGTTCACGCACTTTTGGATATGACTCGGTGATGACAACGATCTCCGACGCCCATCAGATCGCCGACAGTCAGTTTCCCTCAGAAACATATTCATATAAACCCCCAAATCACTATTGAGGATTTTCCTTCCAATAGTTTGTGCATCATGAACAGTGAGTGATCTGCCTGCTACAGTATTTTTCTCTGTGCGTCCGTCTTCAGCGTCTCTGGCTTGTGTTAACGGGCGTTTACAGACTTCCTATTTTCACATAAATTACATTTTGGAAAATTATTGCATGGCAACGCAGTTTGTGCAAGTCCAGAACAGAGACGAGCTGCAATAAGAAAAAAACGTCTGGTTGCCGATCGCGTAAGTTCCAGCGGCAGCTCCTTAATTTCGGCCATCCTACACATATGGGTGCTCCGATCAGGATTTTGTTGATGCTGATCACAGAAAGCATTATCTGCATATACGATCACCAATACCGATCTTTTAGGCGTTCTTTTTAGGGCTGCACGATAAATCGCATGCGATATTTAAAAGCGCATCTTGTCAGTAAAGCCGGCTCTGTAATCAGCGGTTAATCTCCATCACGTGTGTGCTTTCACATGGAGAAGCATTTACTACATAGAGCCGTTGTTCACTGACGAGCTGCTCAAAAAATCGCGCGAATATGAATGTGTTTTTGCGCAGCTCGTCAGTGAACAATTGCTCTGTGTAGTTAATGCTGCTCAATTTAAGCCTGCAGGTAATCTTGCAGCTCTACTTCTTTTTCAATTTATAGCATTATAGTGATACGCCAATCAGGGTTTTTAGACATTATCAGGTCCTGATTTTCATTTGTGAAAATGGGGGGAGGATTCCCTCTTAGTGACACTTGTGAGAGTGAAGCAGCACTGACGTTCTTTTCCACAAGAGTTGCCGCTCCTGATCTGTGAGCTGTTTACCACAAACACTACATTTATCCATTATTTTGATTTCAAATCCAAACATTGTTACTGATAATGCTTTATCAGCATTGCAATTCTTTTTTTTTAACAGTACAGTAAACAAATCTTTTCCAGATATGTTAACAAATGTAGAGGCAACAACATTTTCACTTTTTACTTTTCGGTCTTTTTACTTTTGCTTTTACTTTTAGATTTATATATTAAGTTGCTCAAGTAATTGGCAAAACATTTAAACTACTTTTCTTACGTTATATCAAACTTACCATTGACAGAAATAGTCAGATCTACTGCTTTTTCTTTTGCATTTAAATCTTTATTAAAAGCAATCTTGCGGTTCATAAAGAACTTTGTTTTCATAACTCCACTAGTGCCATCTATTATTGCCTTCTTTATCTAAAAGTGCTCTTTCTCTTTAAACCTAGCCAAAAAGCCATACGTGTTGACTGTGACTCACAGTAGACTTTAATAATATGCATTTATGGAGTAATTACTACATTTTCGTGTCATGTTCATATTTACTGCAAACAATGCGGCTGTTACTTTAAGTTCAGGATGCAGAAATAGACTCTGTGCGGACACGATCGCAGCGTGACTGCTGCAGACGCACCGCTCCTGAATGCACTGCCGGACCGCAACAGTCTGCAGTGTGCACGCTTTAATTCGTTAACATGAGCACGGAAAAAATACGCACCACATACAAACGGAGTAATGTGAACCTGGCATTATGCGTGTGCGCTGCGAGTGTGCATGAGCATACGGTCTCCAAGAGAGTGCGCGAGCGCTGAATGGTTAAACACTGGCAAGAATTAAAAAGAAATGCAATTTATAAACTTTAGTGACGATGTGACACTGCCTCGACTGTGCAAGTGACAATTCCTGAGTACCAACTGTGCAGCGGCATGCTCGCTTCTAGACAGAACCGTGATGTGTGTGATTTGAAGCCATTTGCATACTTTTGATAGAGAAATAGAGAGCAAGCAGCGCGGGAGATCCTCACGCTGTTGTGTGAAACTACATCCCACACAAGGTTTTCAAATGACTTTAGAAGTTATTTAATGGACGAAATATGAGGTGAGTGCCTCACCTTCAGCAGTATAATGATTTCTTAGAGACTGAGATGGTGCCGCTGCATGTCATGCCAAACCTCTCACGGCAGCGTCATCAGCTTGAGATCGGTTTTTGAGAGCTGCATTTTTAGAGTCCGCCGATCAATCATCCCAACATGATTATCGGCCGATAGTGATCAGTAAGCGATCAATCGGAACACCCCTACTACACACGTGACTGACCAATCGCTCGCACCAACAGGAGGAGGGGGGTCGTGTTACTCTCTACACTGCATTCAACCTGAGAGATTTCTACACTTTCAGTCTTTGAGGAGACAGGAAAAACTGCGCATACCGCAGGAATGGTATAACGGAAAATATTAGTGGTTTTGAAATTTTCAAATCGCGGTATACCTTGAAACTGGTAATCGGCCCATGCCTAATGATCACACATAAAATCAGTAGTAACAGTTCGCAATTAAATCCATATCCTACCTTTTCTTGTAAGACGATAAAATCCATGGCAATGAATGTCATCGGAGATGTTTAATCCACAAGCATTCTGAGCATTAATCCTACTTGCTGCCTTTCACATCAATCCCCAAGTCGTCCTTTTAGGTTAGGCTATTTTCATTCAATTCGATGTAAAAGTAATTAGGCTCTCTCTTGCATCCTTTTACATTAGTGAACATTGCAAATAAAATGGTTGCAAAATGGCATCTACAGTACAGTAACTTCAAAATAGGTAATTTTCATTACAACAAATATATAATTGCCAGATTTCCAGTGTCCTACCTATAATAATTTTGGCTGGACAAACTAAATCTTTAAAGTCATCTTTCTCAGCTCCACACTCAAGCGAGTTATGGCCTTTTGCCTTTGTAGGGCAGTAATGCAAATTTTAGGATACATTAAAAATACACTGAATGGACTCAAAGATGAGTTACATGCTGATAACATTTTTTTAAAAATCTGCATTTAGAGGTGAATAAAGTCAAAGAATAAATGTATAGATGCCCATCAAAGGCCTTTGATCTTCAGGATATCAAAGTCACATGACTTAATGCGGAGAAGAAAACAAAACCTGCTCTGGTTGTTTTAAATTGCCAGAGCCAAAAATATTTACCACTACATCTCATAGCTCTCTGACGCTGTGCCAATCCCTGACATAAGGCATTTCTCACCAACTGCTAGAATATTTTGTAAACATATTACTTTTAAAGAGCCACTTTGGTTTGCCCAGTAGCTACAACTTCCATTTCTATTTTGCATCAAGTTTCCCAGAAGTGTGTGGGATGGAAATGCTGCTTTATTAGCTTTTTATGAACTGTTTTTGCAATATTTAGATTTTTCATTTAAAGGGGTCCTATTATGCTTTTTCACTTTTTTAATTTTAGTCAGTGTGTAGTGTGTATGTTTGGGCATAAAAAAAGATCTAGAAAGTTACAAATCTCAAAGTCCACTCCAAAGGGAGATATTTCGTTAAAAAAAAAATCCCTTTTCAAGAACTACAACAAATGACTCGTTTGGACTACAGCGTTTGGTTTCCGGGCTTTGTGATATCACAAAGCGGCTCATTGGAATATCATTACAAAGAATTCCCGCCTACAGAAATTCGAATGGTTGGGGGGTGGGGAGGGGCGAGGTTGTGGTTAAAACGCTTGGTTGAGTGAGCGAGCGCATCAGACGAGACGACGAAGAAGAAATGCTGCTGCAGAGTTTGGCAGAGAGAGAAGAAGAGCTGCAGTGCTGTAGCTTCAACATGTCTAGAGCAATTCTTACAAGTATAACACGACGTAGCTGGGCGCTGCGGACAGACGACAGCCAACAGCCGAACTTCATCAAAGCCGGAACTAATCGAGACGTTTGTACCATCCTGGGGAGAAAGGTATTTTAATAATGTAAATTATGTGAAAAATAATGCGTTTTTCGAAACACCAAGCATGAGAGCATGTTTTAGTACACCCCCAAAACAAAATCAAGACTTTGTAAAAGAGCATAATATTCACAACTTGGATAGAAACATTGCTAGTGTGATGCTATAAATAAAACTAAACGTAACTGTGATGATACAGCAACGAGATGCACAATCTAAGCATGCTCTTCAACAATGCATGTTCACAATAGATCAAGCTCTCTGTTAAAACAAAAGAGCTACACTGGAATGTCAAGAGGAGGCTTGTGAATAGAACGTTAACAGTCTTTTAGTGGGGGAGGAACAGCAGAGAGATCCGACTGCCAGCTTTCAGTCTGCTGGGTCCCAGGAAGCCTTCAGAATGATGGAGAGCTTTTCAAACACACCGTGATGGATGCCTCCCTGAGACACGGAGCCTCTCACTGCGCAGAGGTAGCAGGGCTTGGAGGTCAGGGAAGTGCAGGGCCTAATCCGCTCCTGATGGCCGTGAAGGTGCTCATGTTTGAAGGCCACTAAGAACCAATCACATGGCACGCTTCAGAAGAAAGCAACGTAACAGAGACAGAAGTACCAGAAAAACCCAACACTACAGCACACTTCACTTTGTGTGTCACTTAAAGGAACACACTCTGAAAACATCCATTAATCAAAGTCTCACGATCTTATGCAAAACTCAGAATGTGGTCATTAAAAGCTGCTGTCTGGCTTTAATTATTCTGAGGATTATCTGAAAGAGCAAAGCAATTCATTGCACTTCAGTCAATGGCCCTCTAGGGTCTTTCGAGCTCTTTGTGATTTACTCTGAAAAGTGGAAACTATGATGGGTTAAAAAAAAGCAAGCTCATGGTTACTCCTGACCCATATAAGCCGCCTCTGAGAGTCACTCTTACAGAAATATGGATTAATATGAAACATCTTATTGGATTAAAAAGCAAATCACAACCCACCTTGAGGTCTACAGGAGGTAAAGAGACAATTGGACACTATACTCCACTCTAACATGCCACTTATACAATAAAAACAACTTCACAGATGATCTTAGGCCCACCACTTATCATTTGTACATGACTACATTTAGATCTCATCTCCTCAAAGCTCTGAGGTCGAGCCGCACCACCGAGTCTACTTGCTCTACGTGTCCTTTTCAAGAACCATAAATACTTCGGCTGCTACGACTGTTCTCCATAAGAAAAGGATGCTGAGCTGCAGAACAAATCATCCCTCAAATAGGCTTACACAAGATTAGCAATGTTGACATGCCCCAACAATCACTGGAGACCATGTTTCCAGACAGATTCTGGCCCCCTGAAATGTCACACTCATGTTGCAAACACATATCATACACTGTGAGAAGACATCGTCGTTGTCTTGTGGCCTTGTACAAGATGTGGTATTGCAGTTCTTATTTCTTCTAATTTTCCATTATGCTCAAGAGATTTAATAGATATTACATATAAATGCTAATATTCAATAATACTTATTCCTTAAAATACTCAAACCAATTTCATTTCCAAGTATCTTGCTTAGTAAGAACTAGGGCTGAACGATTAACGGCATTTGCGATAATATCGCGATATGAAAAAATTTGATTTTTCAATCGCAGAGGCTGCGATTACACTCGGTCACGTGACACGCGAGTGTAAAGAGGTATGTTCGACTTGATCGATCGGTGTATGACAAAGTACAGCGAGAGAAAAGTACTTTGATGACACACACAGATCGGTCTAAGCAGTGTTGCTTCAAGTCGAACACATCTAAGCAGTCTTCAGGGGAAGCGTCAAGTTGGCACGCTACAGTGTTGCCAAGTCTGCGATTTGAGGAACCTCTCCAAAAAAACGTGTATTTTACCTCCGGGAACGTGATTTTTACCAGTGGAACCCCCCTCGAAACGCGATTGACCTAGTTTTGAGTAGCAATTGGGTGGGTTTTGTTGTGAAATCCTGGCAACCCTGGCACGCTAACGTTACACGCGGAAATATTTGAACGCGTATATATTAAACATACTTCAAATGTACTCCATCAGCAGAAAAAGAAAAGAAATAAAACGGTAAACAGCCAAAGAATGTAACTTAGAATGGGAGATGGATCGGTTTGTGAAAGGGAAGAGAAAAGCCATAGATGAAGTCGCACAGACCCAGGCAGGTGCTGGAAATTTAAAAGCTAAATGCAGAAAATATGACGAGGCATATCTTGCTCTCCGCTTCACTCACCGTGTCTACTCTATACCAGACACTACAGTTGTCGCGTCACACCGCAACAGCTCTATACTGGACGCGACAAAGCGACCATCAGAGCAGCATCAGTTTTATGTCGGGTTCTGTCGTGTCGCGCCGCATCCAGTGTAGACAGCGTCACTGATTATAATGGGTTGGGTTATGGGGGCAGATTTTTTTTTAAAGGTTTAAAGGGGGCGTGATCAAAAAAGTTTGAGAACCAATGGTCTAAAGTTAATAGAAAGTGTTTAGTGCGGTCCACATGTTTATTACAGTGACTCTGAATTGCCTAAAGTAGTGTGGTAAAGCAACAGATTTGTTTTTATATTTCGGCAATCTACTTTTGTTAGCATTGGAACATACAGGCCTGGCCTACAGAAAAGAACATTCATGTTTAATCTATCTAATATTGTGTTGGTCATACTATATCATGATTTATAGGTTGTCTACGTTGAATAATACAGAACATAATGAGCTTTAAAAAAATAATCGCATATTAAATCGCAAAATTGGCAAAAAAATTTAATTAAAAAAATTCGCAATTAGATTATTTTCCAAAATCGTTCAGCCCTAGTAAGAACTAAATAAAGCATTTAAACAGAATTCGATCAATCAGGCCCTTAACCCTTTCAGACACAATGGCTACAGGGAAAAACACCTAATTTTTTCAAACCATTTTAAGAACATGTCCAATGTTTTAGGACAGTAGTAAAATTAGCACACAGGAACTGATGGCATTAACATAGCTTCTATTCAAAGTTGGCTGCACACAGCTGCTGATGGAACTTCTCTGATCTAGCTCACCAGCTAAACACACACATTTCTCAGTTTATCACACTACTCTACATTTTATTGAAGGTAAAATATTGAAGAATGAGAGTTTATAAAATGAATGATGCAACTATAAATTTCATAAGGTAAAAGGTTTTTCCACTAAGATTGTGTAAAATGAGGTGGTAACATGCAGTAACCACAAAGCACATGGAAAAAATGGTTCAAAACATTGTAGGTTTCACAGTGTACAGGGAACACTGATTAATGCACATGTAAATGTATACCTGATTCTCATGTGCATTAGTTGGATATGGAATTTCGAACCAATCTGATCTTTACGACGCCAAATCTCAAATGCTTTCAACTAACAAAGTTAAATGTTATGCAAAAACGACTGCACTAAGTGCGCATAATCACTCAAACCAACAAAACAAACAAAAAACTAAAACAAGTTAATGGTTTCTAAGAATGAACTGACACAATGTAATGTGTAGTGGTCACTAGGAGAAACTGCTTCAAAATTGACCTCTGACCCCCAAGCCTAAGGAATTTGAACCCACAAACATTTAGTTTGATTAGTCTGTTACTCATTCATGACAATATCAATATATTGATACAATACCAGCGACACTTGTGACTTTAAGGGGTCAGAGCAAAATCAATCGAAAAGTGGTGGAAATTTGGTGCCTTAAAAGAGTTAAGAACTGAGATGATCATAATAATAATATAATATATATATATATCATATATTCAGTATATATATATACTATATAAAGCATTAAATTAAAGGCATACTAAAAATACAGTTCTCACATATTATCAACTATCAATGAATTCATAGCATACTGGCTGGAAATAAATGAACAACAGAGCCTAATTCTATCATAACAGGCACTAAAATGAATTACATATATTTACAGTGCAATAGCAGTTAGTCAGCTCACTAGGTTCAAGACACAGCCTACATGTACACATGCTGGAAAATACCCACACACTCATCAGCTGAGGTGTAGTTGCCCCTGTAAGAGCCCCAGTGACCCCCCAAACATTCAGCAGTCGGGGGAGGAACTCAGAATGAAATTGTCCGTATAATGTTAGATCAGAGACCGCGTTAAGGATAAAGAAAACAAAAGGCCACCTACAGTGATTCGAGCCGCTCCAGTGCGGGGTCCTGAACCCGCGGGTCGCTCCCGACACGAGGCCTTTATCCGGGATCAAACAGCCGCGGTTCTGGTGGTAGTAATCCATGCTTAAAAACGGGTTCGGACTAGGGGTCAGTCCAACAACGTCCACACTCTCGTACATCGTGAAATCAAACCAAATATTCTCCAAAAGTAAATGCTTCCTTCTTGACGAAGCAAAAAGAATCGAAATGTTATGTATAACTGAAAAATAAATAAACAAACCCTATTCAAAACAATACAATTGGAGCAAAAAGTGGGATTTCGCACAATCGCGTGAATAAGAACTTGAAGAGAGACGATGATCTTCTCGGTGTGTTTATGAAGCTCGCGCTGTCCACGGGGAATGAACTACATTCTTCAGATTTTAAAATCCTGCGCCAGTTGTTGCAACACAGCGTGCTGTTGAAATTGTGGCTCTATGTGTGACCCAATGATCGATGTGAAACTGCTAACTTACATGAGTATAAGCAGAGTCCCGCGCGCAGCCCGTGGAAACGTCCGAAATCTCTTAGCAGCGACCGTCTTGAAAAGCTCCCAAACGCCTCCTTGCCCCTAACGAAACGTTTTCTAAATGCTATGCGTTAACAGACCGACATATTGACGCATATTTACTGTAAACACGCAGTCGTCCGCGTCGATGAGAGAGAGAGCGCTCGGTCTCGTGAATAATCCCGTTGGAGAGCTGCCGAACGGACACGGGAAGAACTTGCTCCTGTGTTTCCAGACCCTGCGAAGACGCGAGCTCAAAGTAATGTCTTTTGCATCTTGTGTCGAACCCCTCGCATACTTGTGGGAAATTTCTCCCTGAAAAACAAAAGCGCTCTTCGACAGGGTAACTCCGGTCTTCACGCACTTTCCAGGCTATCCCACACCGCAATTCTTGACGAGTGTCAGCAGCTGCGCACAAACTCCGCCCCCATCAACCCCCACTCGGAGTGTTCCGCTCTCTGATTGGCTGCTGATAAACCTAATCTCAGTCTTATCAATGTGCTATCTAACAACGAGGATCTGCCGCCATAACAGGCTAAAGTATAAAGTTTGTACATACACGTTTACATTTATTTGACTGCTGCTTTCTAAAAATTAAAAAGGCTATGTAAAAAAAAAAGTTATCTGGACTTTAGTACAGTTGGGTTAAAGGGGTCATATGATGCAATTTCAAGTTCTCCTTTCTCTTTGGAGTGTTACAAGCTCTTGGTGCATAAAGAAAAACTGTAAAGTTGCAAAGACTAAAGTATCAAAACAAAAGAGATATCTTATCAAAGTTGTAAGACTGAACAACCCCTAAAACGGTTCGTTCTAACACGCCCCACATGTCTATGTGGAAATATTTGCATAATGCATAATACCAAATGTGCATGCAAAGAAAGAAGGCGTGGTTTCAGTAACCGCAGTTAGTGTTGAAGCAGCCATGTCAGGGAGACGCTGTGTGTTTCTAGGCGAAAACAAAAGCACTTTATTTGGCCTTCCGAAAGTAGATGCATTTAGAAATCTTTAAGATTACTTACAACAGAACAGCAATGCATTTTATGCCGTTTCGTGAACCTAGGAGAGGAGTAATTTGGACTTTGCTATGACAATCTGGCGCTTATGAATCAGCTACTGTTTTGTTATTAGTTTAAGGATTTGCTATTGACTTTTCAAATGCGGAGTTTTGCACATCGTATGTGTGTGTGTGAGAGAGAGAGAAAGAAAGAGAGAGAAGGGTCACAACCGTCTTAACCGTGGCTTGTGTACTGCAAACACATACCAGCTTCATCACTGTGTCTGTCACGCGACTCTGTTCCCCTTTCGGGCTTGAACTGATGGTAAAACTAATGACATTATTTACTGTCTTTACATTTATTTTGAAAGATGAAGCTCGCGATTATGGTAAGGGGCGTTACATTTGAGTGCTTGCGGTGTTCGGCCAATCAAAATGCACTGGTAAGTTGGCCAATCAGAGCAGACTGCGTTTGTCGGAAGGAGGAACTTTGTAGAAAATGAAGCATTTGAGAGAGGTGGGGCATAGAGGACCTAAAATAATGTACAGTTTTTGAAAAATAATGTAACTATTTCGATACACCAAATACACAAAATAATGATCCTTAAAATAGCATCATATGACCCCTTTAATAAGTTTTAAAAGAAACATACTTTTATAAGTATAATTTTATAAATCTTTGTTTTATCAAAAATGATTTTGATCAAGCTTAATTAGGCCTACTGTATTATCCATTGAGACAAAATGTTTAACTTGTTATGGACAACTACATAATACAACTAGCCTAATACAAACTTGTGTATAACCATTGCAGGAATTGAGATATTATGTATCCCTTAATCTTATCAATAAATACTTAATAGAGGAACTTGTAGTTATCATAATAGGATAATTATATATATAGTGGTGTAACATTTTGAGAACGGATGTATGAAGAAACTTATATATATAAAAAAAAAATATATATATATATATTATATATATAATATATAAGATCACCTCTTCCAGTAAATGCTGTCCCTGTAAAGAGCAGACACTCACTGACCCCAAGACTGCTTTATCAATACAGAGTGAGGTAAACAACACATTGCAACACTATCTAGTTTCCCACCACAAAATCCATAGACGCTGTCTGGAGAGTAGTGTTCATAACAAGGCAATGAACACTCGGGCTGCAGCCCAACAGCATCCGTCAGCTCAACGCACCAAGGTTGCTGCCATCCGCTGATGGCTCCATCCATCAGTGAAACGACGTATTAGCCTCCCCTTATTTTCCGGCTTCAGCCCTCACATTTTTGTCCTTGACATGTAAGAGGTACTGTATTGATTTTTCACCATCTAAAATATTAGCCTCCACACAAAAGGCCGCTCATTCAATAAATACACGTTTATTAATGGACAGTCCTTTTAATCCAACCAGACCCATATAAATCTTTCTATGAAATGGTCAGGGAGGAGGGAACTGGCTGGCTTTAAATGATACTGCTTTATATTTGTGCCAGTTAAAATGGTTATGGTCATTTCAACTGGTCATGCAAACTGGTCATTAGGTTCAACTGGTCATGCAAATTTTCTGTGTTATCTGTGCTTCATACATACATTGCTACACTATTGACAGTGGAGCACTTTGTTCAAGCGAAACGTCACTAAGTTGACCGTGACTTCATATAAAATAAGATGAAATTTGACTCCAAATCTCTAATTTTTGTAACTTTAAATATATGCTAAATATTCCATTATCAAGATTGCACAGTTTACACCAACATAGGGCATCTAATTGTGTGAATGCAATTTTGTGGCAATTTAGAAAAGGATAAGTCATAATCATGTATCTCAAAAACAACAACAGACTAGCTAGGCCTACATAATAAGCTACATATGTTATTGATGGAGGCAAATGACCTGAGATTCTCAATACTTTGAGACTGCAGGAGTTGAGAGGGGCAGTAAATCGGGGGAGGAGGGGGTTGTATGGCGGCTGTTAGGAATTCAAAGACTTTATGGGGCTTTAGGAGGAAATCCATGAGAAAACCTGCTGGCAACTTGAAAGTGTGAGGCTATTTATTACCCTCAATCCACCTCCCCCACCTCACTTCCTCTAAATACGCATAAAAAAGCTTTTTTATTTTCTAATAAGCTCCACTTATTATCAATGCTGCGTGATATATGTTAAGAGCGAATGCACATTCTCAAGAGCACATATTACGCAATGTCAATGCTATTAGATTGGGTTTGTGAGGTGTTAGCATACTGATAGCATGCAGTTTTAAATGCTTATCATTATTCTGTCAGTCACATGACCCAGTTTGTCCCAGAATGCCCGGCCCTGATGAACAGATGGGTGTTTGCATTCACTCACAATGCCTTTAATCTGTCTGATGGGGAGGGGCCATCATTCAGTCCTGTTACAATGAGCGCCTGTACTGACTCATTATATAGTAGCACAGTATGGATGTGCCACATGCTATTAACAGTGGACAAAGGTCAAGAGAAAGATACCATTTGACATTCTCAACGGTGACAGCTTTTGAACTCCAGCTATATAAAAAATACATATGACAAAGTGAACCATTTTCCCATAAAATGCGATCACACAGGCAGTATGTTTAATCTGAGTGACATAACCTTGATCGCAATCTCCGGACATGCACGCTATTAACTCTTCTGTGAACCAATTTCTGGTTCTGGTTCGCTGAAGCAATTTCCTGAAAGTGAGTGACATAAAAAGAGGGTTATTTCTTATATAGTCATTAATAATCAAATGTCATGGAGCTTTGTAAATTATGATACAATATAAATGCATTGAACGGTTTGTGCTGTTACTATATGCCAGCTGATGCTTACTGCTGTGGTAAACATATGGTGGAGATTAGCTACTGTGAACCTCTCTGCCAGATGTGTAATGTTAGCAGGTGAAGGCTATTGACCAGTCCGCAGGGCCACTGATGATCCTGATTGCTTGAGCAGTCCCATCTCATTACTCTTGGCTCAAGGTCAAGGATTAAGTGATGAGAATAGATCCAGCCTCTTAGCATCCTTATGGGGAGTTGTTTGATTGTTTGAATGTGGGTTTGTGTACTTGAGGGTGAATATGTGAGACATTTACATTGTCATTACAGATTTATAGTCATACAGTCATCAGACTTTAAAAAATGAGTTCACCCAAAATAAGAATTCTGTCATAATTTACTCATCCTCATGTCAACTGTATGACTTTATTTCTTCTGTGGCGATATTTTGGAAAATGTCTCAGAATATTTATAATGAGAGTCAGGTATGGAAACCCATTTCCGCCATATAAGAAACATAAATCATGTTTTGGTAAATCATAATTATGACAAAAATTCATATTTGTGACATAAGTTGTCAAAATCATTTGAAGTCATGAAAATTTGAGATACTAAAACAACAGAGACATAAAGTCAGAATATGTTTAAGAGATAGCTAATATTGACAAAATTTACATGAAATTATCAGATAAAAAGTTACGAAATAAGATACTAAGCCATAATTATTAGATAAAGGTCAAAATGATGACAAAAACTTATCACATAATCGTGACATGAAAAGCCAAAGGTTTTAATGTCATAATTGACTTTTTGCATCATAATAATAACTTTTTATCTCATAATTTGGACTTTTATGTCATAATTATTATTTACCAATGCATTTTTTTCTTATGTGGCAGAAATAGGCTTCCATAAAAAGGTGACTAATAATGTTTTGGACCCCCATTGGCTTTGATTATATGGACAAAAACAATTGAAATTAATTGTCATTTTTGGGGTGAACTATCCCTTTAATGCATCTCTATTTTGTCATAGTCAACAAATTTGATTTAATCTTATTCTGATGACATGGTGATAGGTAGTTTGAACATGTTCTGCTATGATTAGGGTGCGGCATGACTGGTCAAGGCCATCTCACCTGTCCCCCTGGCTATGCATCATAACACTCTATTTGACCTGCTGACCCCTTCTGACCCGAACAACAGATGAACAGCTCAATGACACATGGCTGTTTGTATAAGATCAGCTGAGTATGTTCAAGGCATATATATGTATGATTTGTCTGAATATGATGTTTGTGTCCACCAAAATGAATTAATACATTTTTCTGTCCTGTACTACGGTATGATTTTTGTTATCATCTAACACATCATACTATATAGTCGCCTTAACAACCCCACGATTAACAGTTCTTAACATGATATCATTGGTCTTTTGCGATGTATAGTGACCTATATGACATTGCCCGGGCACAGATCGAGTGCAATAGGGAAATGTGCCGAGCTGGTTCAAATGTTAATGGTCCATCTGAAATCCCCTGCTTAGCCAGCAGGTTGGGGAACAAAAGCCCCATAGAGGTGCAGCTTGCGAGGTCTGGACATGACAAATGCGGCCAAGAACGGGGCAGCAGTTGCTGTGGAGCTCTGGGGAGGGAAAAGCGGGGGCAGTGGAATTATCTACCAAATCCAAGCCTCATTGAGGGCGTCGCATCGGAGGGCAGCGGGGGTCACCCCATCATCATCACCATTTCAAAGAGCCTAAGAGCGAGGTGAAGCCGAGTACAGGGTGGGGGAGGTCCGCTGACCCCAGCCGGTGTCCCCGCACTACTCCATCTTCTGCGGATGGTAACAGCATGAAAGGAAGCCCCATCATCTCTACTCCTGGCACCACAGAGATATTGAGAGGACGAGAGACAGATAGGGGGCTGCTCTCTAAACAGGCCCATTTCCTTGATACCCCCTAGAGGAAAGACCCTCACCCCCAACACTCTCGCTCTTGATTTCTCATTCCGGCTCTATTTCATGTGGAGACAAACACACAAAGGACCCAATGGGACTGCGATGTGATGGTGGGCCTTGGGCAGGAAGAATCTGGTGCATTACATAGATGGGCTGCCAAAACAAAAGCCAGTGATTTCTCCATTTAAAGGTGTTCTGAGTCATCAAAACACACCTCGGCAGACCAGAGCCAGCCAGCCTCCCAGGCCACCAGCTCTCTATCTTATCAAAGCAGACCCACTCCCCATGGAGGACCCCATATCACCACACATAAGAACATCAAGCAGCCTTTGTGATAATGCTCGGTCTTTACTGCCAGTGGCTTAAGCATAAGCCCCATGCATATAAAAAAGCTCTGAATGTGCTGGCCAAACCTCCACTTTGCATATAGATACTGAGCCTATTGACATATCGATTCTCCTGGCCAAGGACCCATGAAAGCAGCCGACGCAAATCCCCCCTTTAATCAGCGAAAGCCCCCTAAAACGGTCTGAAGCGGGAACAATAGCTAGTCGCTCTGCTACAGTACTCTCACAATGACCTGGCAAATGCGCCATTATGACTTGTTTGACCCTCCTCTCCAAGTGCACTGGCCACTTTGAGAGGGTAATTAACCCATCTTTCTCCCTCCCCTTGATTCAATTACAATGGAGGCACAGCATTCCACAAGCGCTCTCATGCACTTGCGCCGGGGAAGAGGGGCAGACGGGGGCCACGAATGGGATGGGTTGATCAGGACTCACGGAGTGCTTCAGAACAAACATGAAGAGATTAAAGGTTCAGTCCTTGAGAAGTAAATGAAGAGGGAATCAAATTCTCATGTTGTACAGGGTGATATGAAGCATTCTCTAAAAATCAGCGCCGACTGATTGTGAATAGTGGGTGTTACATTCGGGAATTAAGGCAGAATGAATGAGAGTTTGCTAAAACAATGCCTAAATGGCTATTAGGCTATGGGTTAATTTTAGGTCATAGGTTTTCAAACTGCAAGGACGGTGGTCTGTAAAAAAGAAAAAAGAGGAAAACAGTGTAACATGTGTAAAAATTAATAAAGAAAAGCAAAAAAATAAATAAGTGGTCCATGGAAAAAAAAATAAAAAATACAGAAAAATTTGAGTAAAGTGTGTAATAATGACCTGATAAAACCATGATGCATGAATGAATGAATAAATAAATAAGGTGGTCCTTGAAAAAACTAGAGGAAAATAATGTAAATGTGTAAAATGGATAAAAATAAAAGCATACATATTATACAAACATCCCTACATCAATAATATCATATAAAAATGTATTTATTTATTTATTATCATTACTATTAGGTGCTATTAAATAAATACATTTTTAAAAGGCTGATAGAATTTGATAGAATTATTGTTTAATTCTGCTTTTTAATGACTGAGCGTCATGAGATTAATCACAATTATTTTATTCTTCACATCTACACATCTAACAGTGCTCTTATGGTGAGTAGAAAATACATTATCAACTTACATTAAAATATGTTTACATATTATGAAGGTGATCATCAAATTTGTGGGTGCTTGTCAAAGCATATAATGTGTTTTTCAGTTTGTCAAATGCTTTGCTATAATATGAATTGTAGCTATAATATGAACATCTCATTGTATTTCTACATGCAGTCCACACTGTATCTGACAGTGTGATATAAAGAGATCTCTCGCTCTATCCATTTCCAGTGTGCTTCTTGAATGCAGAATGAGTACCTTCTATAATCCACTCCTCTGAGGGAAATGCAAAGGGGGGAAAAGAGAAGGGAGATGAAAGAGGGCTGGCTAGTTACGATGGATTACAGGCTCAGCGAGGCGGTGGGGGAGGCCAGTGGACTGATAATATTTAACCAGGCCTGGGTGGACCATCTGGAACCACCCCCCTTCATCAACAGTCCAGCTCACACATCTGGGTCCTCCTCTGAAGGAGTAACTCACATTTGCCTTCAAATGAATAATGCCGTTTTTACATTATTTTGAAAGAATTTCAACACTGAACTCCCGTGACTTCATGCAAAACAATTCTAACATGATTACAGACACTGTAGATGACTTAATTAAGTCAACCATCTAAAGTGCTCACACGCAACGCTCCAAAATGTTTTATGCAGATGTCACATTCCTAAAAATTTCTAAAACAATCTTCAATTACTTTCAGGACATGATCTATTTTGAGCCCCTTTCTTCTTCCTTACTGTGAGACCTGCAGTTTATACTATTAGTTAGGTTGGGATTCCCCCTAATTCTCCAGAGCAGCTGCAAACCCATGTGGGGGTTGGTGGTGTGTGTGTGTGTGTGTGTGTGTGTGTGGGGGGGGGGTTGTGGACATGAACAGGAACAAACACCCTGACCCACGGCCCAATTGGCCAGCCATTCTGGTCCCCATTCCGAGAGCCACTGCACTTCCCGTCTCCAAACTCCAGTCTAAGAAAACAAGCATGCTGTCACTCTAGAAGCCCTTCCACATATTTCAGCAGACCAGATTTCTATTGGATGAGACAAAAGTTGAACTGGGAGCATATATGCACTGAGTTACAAGATATAATTACAGCTCATTTTTGACATTACGTGTGATTCAATAGTCTGCATATAAACAAGAGTTACGGTCTACTGTCAATGCCTTTTAAAATTAAGCCTGTCTCTAATACTGCTAAAAACGTAGAGGACGTGATCAATAAAATAGATTTGCCCTTTAATCCCCATGCAAATGTGAACACATGCAATACATTTCTACAAAAGATCTCTCTTGTTAAAGAATATGTGCTGACACCTTGAGAAACAAACCAGTCAATGCCTGTTAATCCAACATTAACATATGACATAGTTCTAACAATGGAAAATGTGGTAGGAAAGTTTAAAACCTTAAAGGAACAGTTCTCAGTTTAATTCAGTCATGATTTGCTGACTCAGGTTATTCCAAACCGTATGATTTTCAAAGATTTTTTTAAAGAATCTACATATTGAAAGTTAATGGGAACAGGACAAAAAAAGGACATACAATAACTTTGTGTGAGGAACATACACAAATTTAAGTTATTATTTCATGTCTCTGAAACGGACAACAAACGATACATCAACACCATTTTGGCACTAGTTCTCATGTGTGTTGTAACCACAGGTTGACATTGACATTAAACTTAACACGGTGCATCGAAAGGTGTCATATTTGATTTGCAAGCTATCTATAAGCAGTGTTGAGCAGTAACGCATTACTTAGTAACGCGTTACTATAATTTAATTACTTTTTTAGTAACGGAGTAATTTAACGTGTTATAATTTTCAAAATAGTAATTCGAGTATAGTTACAAGCCGAGGTCTCTATACGTTACTGACGCGTTACATTGCTGACAGAATGCAGTTATTTATAATCTAGAGATTGTAAAAAGGATGTAGCACACGCACTGTCGAGTCCAGTGCCAGTGGACTAGAGGCCTGCTCCCGCAAGACCAGACGCAACAGAGTGCGGCGTGGGACAAGATGTGCGAGTGCTGCTGCGGGCGGGTAGACACTCGTGTGTGTGCCTGCTCATGAATCCTCTCATTATAACACACGAATTGTAGACATTATGAAAGATTCATTATGCATATATTTATTGTGTTATAACAGATTTGTGAGATTGCGATGAACTGAGATGTCTTTTTGAGAGATTATAAATGCAGCGCTCTTTGCTGGCATTTTGCCATGCCAAACCATGCATGCAGCAGCCACTTGCTTTAGTTAAAAATAACAGTGTTCTGTGAATGTTGATGCTTTAATAACAAATATTTATCGGGAGCGTGTATGCTGGGATTTCATACATTTCATGGAGAAAAAAGTAACGTAACTAGTAATGTAACTCATTACTTTTGAAATAAAGTAATCAGAACAGTAACGTGATTACTTTTAAAAGGAGTAATCAGTAATTTGATTACATTTTCAGAGTAACTTGCCCAACACTGTCTATAAGTGAAAAAAAGCAATAAATCTTTTTTTGTCATTAGGGATCATAACCAGTCCCTGTTCACTTTCACTGAATGCAAAAAGGTGGCCAGGATTCTTCAAAACATCACCTTTTCTATTCCACAAAAACTAAAAAGCAAAACCAGAGCATTCTTTTGATTAAGACTTTGCCCTGTTTTGTTTGAGGTCAAGTAACAGTTTGGTTCTCTACATTAGCTTCCTGAACACGGATCAGCACCAAGAAGAGAGGTCAATTGTGTTCATATTTTAGCCTCTTATGATAATATGGTTGTACAATAGCATCACTGTTTAGGATCTGTGAATGAGTACAAGACTTCCTAATCAAACTCATTCAAAGTCCAGGAAATATTTAGCATGATGATAAGAGCTCAGAAAATGTTTTCTACTCATTGCACATATAAATTCTCAACTAATTATAAATTGAAGAAAGCACACAAACAAAACCACACCATTCGATTATCTAGACCCTCCATGCCAGAGGAAAAACACTCCTGTAAATGTCAATACACCATTTTTACTTTGTCTTCAAGCCAGGACACTGAGACTGAAAAGGGCTGAGCTCAGCAAATTCACTCAGAGGCTTGTTTCCCCCTCTTCCTTCGAGTTTTTAAGGTTCAGATATCTCTTAACTTACAGTAAACTAAACTCTTCAGACTATGATATCTGCTCAGCAAAAAATAGTTCCTGTGTGATTATGTGATTTAATCAAGGTTTTCTGTTCATTCTATGATTTAGCAATAAGAACTAAATATTAGCTAGTGCTTTGTGAAACTCAAAAGATTAATAGGCCTCTACTCTATCTCTATTGGCCCACCTGTAGATATATTACTGTTAAAATGTTTGGAGTTGGTAAGCATAAGTCTCTAATGCTCACCAATGCTGCATTTATTTGATGAAAAATACAGTATATTGTAAAACAAAAATTATATATTATTATAATTTAAAATGACTGTTTTCTAGTTTAATATATTTTAGATTTGAATTTTGAATTGAATTTTCAGCAGCCATTACTTCAGTCTTCATTGTAACATGATCCTTTAGAAATTACTTTTGATTAATGTATTGCGTCCTTGCTGAATGAAAGTATTGATTTCTTAAAAAAAAAAAAAAAAAATACTGATCGCAATGTTGATTGACTACTACTAAAATGTATGTTCATTATATGATGGACATCGAAATGTAAGGTTTGGTTGTTCTTACATAAGAAATATTAGTTAGATCCACATAAGCTTCATTCATACAATATATAATCTCAGACTGCGACCCAAAAATACATGTAAATGAATAATTATATACAGTTTTATTTTAGCAGTTTCTAATTGTCAGTCTTCATTGGAAAAAAAAGAACAGCCGCTGTCAGCTGCCACAGGGCAGAGTACAAAATCAAAGCAGATATGCTAATAGCAACTCTTGGACACAATTAGTGAAAAGGAACTCACTCCATGTGCCACGAATGATTAGCAAATGAACTTTTCCTTTTGATGTAGACGAAAGAGGCGGCTTACTCCTCCCTCCTTCCTGCCAGCCTCCTCAATCGGTTCTTTCCAGTACATTCCAGTGAGCTGCTGGACTGGCATGATTGATACGGACATGGTGGCAAATAGGTTTACCAGCCGTTTATTACATGATATTGTTCCTAAATCAAGGCATCACATTTTTATTTTTTACCAAACAATTATGGAATAGGTGTTCATTCCATATTCAAAATAGACATTTTATGACTGTATAAGTAATACAAGCAGAAATCAGCGGTGGATTTGATGTGACAATGATCTATTTGAGGAATTCACAGCTTATTGCTGTCATCCGCTGACAAATCTCTATCTGCTGTCGTGCCAGTGACTTCCAGTTCACGCAGAGACACAAGTAGTATTTGTTCTCGCAAAAATGTCACCATTAACTCCTCAATATCCACAGTGACTAAATATACTGACAAACAAATGTGAGGATGCCCCTGGCTTAAAACTGTCAGTTATAGGCCTATTTATAAAGCTCTCTATGTAATACATTCAAGAGCGAAATAAGCTTGCCAAAAGCAAATACACAAAATGCAGGAAGTGCAAGATGTTTTTGCCAACGCAGGTTCTCCTGAAGCTA
Source organism: Sinocyclocheilus anophthalmus (assembly GCA_018155175.1). NCBI lineage: Eukaryota > Metazoa > Chordata > Actinopteri > Cypriniformes > Cyprinidae > Sinocyclocheilus > Sinocyclocheilus anophthalmus. The sequence goes on from JADLZN010000142.1 coordinate 46,537, forward strand.
ATATTTGTTTAAGAAACTTTTCTATAAAAAATAGAATTTATTGGTACAAAGCTTTTAGACACAGTATAACTTCCGTATAGCTCGCTAGCTTTAGCCTGCACATGTATAAAAGTGTTTCTAAACTTTCCAGTGAGTTAAATACTTTCATTTGGACAGTTTAATGGGTATAGCTAGTACAGGTACCATCATAAGTGTCCCTTGTAGCTCATTACTTTGTGTGTGTGTGTGTGTGTGTGTGTGTGTGTGAGAAAATGTAAGTCCTTTACAGTAGCACACACAGTCAGGAGTAATCTGTCATTAGGAGGACACTGCTGGTTCCTGTCATTGAGTCATGCCTTCACTAAATGAGGTCAGACTGATGTGTTGTTTTAATCAACCCAGCCTGCCTCCATTAATTATTCAGCACCTTAGAGGATAGGGAGCCCTACGGCCAGGGAAGAGGGACGAGGAGAGTGAGAGAAACAGGGTGAGGGGAGAGCTTACAACTAGACACGACTACCATATTAGAGAAAATACAAACAGATACTGAGCAGGTTAAGTATGAAACTGTATGTTAAATATGCATATTTGGCAAAAAATAAATGAACACTAATATCAGCCAAAAAGCACAAATTAAGCTTGAAATCACACAGAAAATGGGAAACGAACGCTAATATTAACACAAAACCTCAGTAATATTGAGAGCTGTTCCATTAACAACACCCATGATCCACCTCACACTTGGTCGACCCATCACATCGTCCATGCCGCAGTAAAATGTCAGCAGCCGTGGAGTGTGAAAGTGTGAATGCGAGGTGTGAGGGAGGACGGCATTTGGGTCACAGGGTTTCACACCAGGCATCAGGCACTCACACACACCACAAAAAGACTCAAACAAGGAACTCAGAGAACTTAATATGACAATACACAACAATAAGATTTCACACCATCAGCCAGTATTAGCAGATTTTGTTAATTATCTGCAAGAGTCTTAATTTGTATTGATTGGAAGCAGATCAAGACTGTTTTGGCCCTAAATTAAACTATATTGTTTTCTGTGATAGGTTTCCAAACAGTCTTTCCTACTAAAGTTGTGATTCCTGAATTCACTTGAAACACGTAATATTCTGTAATGTAATAATACAATACAATACAATACAATACAATACAACATTGGCTACCAGAAATTGCTTACCCCACCTTTAAGCAAGGACACATTAAATAGATGAAAAGTGACAGTAAAGACATTTATAATATTACAAAAGATTTCTATCTCAAATAAATCAAAGAAGATTGATTAGAGTGATTTTTGAAGGATCATGTGACATCGAAGAGTGGCGTAATGGCTGCTGAAAATTCAGCTTTGTCAAGTAAAAAAACAACAGACTACATGACTTTAAAAATTTTAAAACAGAAAAGTTTTTAATTGTAATAATGTTTCACAATATCACTGTTTTTACTTTATTTTTGATCACATAAATGCAGCCCTAAGCATAAAAGAGTTTCAAATGTATATTATATTATATTCTTGTTTAAAATATTAGCCATTATTCTATTTGATCATAACATAAAATGACCATATATCAGTCACAATTTTTATATTCATACATTATTAATTTGCAACTAAATCATGATAGTACTACAAATAAAATATGTTTTTTCAAGTGTAAGGGAACCATGTCTTTTAACAGGATATTTTGTGTGACTGATACCTCTATTAAGGCTTAGTGGTGTTTAAAACTGAATTAAATAATCAATCCCACTCGGACACAAATACACACCACACAAACACACAACAAGACAGCGCGAACACTGCAGATATAGAGATGGATACCAAAATATTCCATGCTTCAGCAAAAAATAAAGCATAGTATAGAAAGGTGTCATGCTGCTTTCCACCTCCTCCTTCTGTTCCCTCCTTTCCTCTCTTCACTTTCTCTGTAAGTACACATATCTCAGGATGGGGTTTGGAGATTTATGAGCTATAGTGAGAAGTGGGCCAGAAAGCCCTCCCCGGCTCTGGATCTGCTTTGCCGCCTCCCTCACGTCTTTTATTTCCATCCCTCCCTCTCTGGTTGCAGTGCTTTCTGCTCACATTACCCTCTGTTGAGTGATAAACATTGTCTGTGGGCAGTAAATTCAGTCTGAGCCTGACAGGCCTCCAATAAACCAGTCTATTCTCTCACTGCGAGGAGGCTTTGGTCTGGAGGCCCACAGGAAGGGAATGCAGACACACACACTCACAAATATAAAGATAAACAAGTTAAGAGGGACAAGATACATGTGGCATAAATCACGCACATCAAAGGCACAAATAAGGAACAAACACAGGAGACACATTCATATACACTCACACAAAGAAACAATAATCAACAAGCGTCGGATTAAAACTTGCGTGAAAGAAACTAGCTGAATGTACACATATAACCAATGATAAATGTTTACTTATCATACACACAATGATTTCAGTTGTAAAAAGTGATTATAAGGCACAAATTAATAGTTAATTTCTTTAATGTGTCTTTGTTTATTTTTCATTGCCCATAATGGCATTGTTGTTCTGCTTCAGCTCATTTTTATATCACCTAAAACCATAGTACACCCACTTATGGTGGTTACTCAAGGCAACTGGCTAACAATGAGCGGTTAGATTACAATTTGGCAAGTCAATTTATCCAGTAAAGGCAATTCCACCTGTTGCAGTTAGCAAGTAAAACGTAAACTACCAGGCACAAAGAAACCACACGTTTGAGTAGGAAACAGCAAATATAGTGTATTTGGAGGATAAACTCACTGTTTATGTGTGCAAATATATGTGCACATTTTTTTCAGGGAAGAAATATTACGAATGTTTGTTATATTTCCAATTTTTGGCTGTATGAAGGATTTTTTCCCGCATTGTTAATATTTACAAGTTTCCATTGGCTTTTGTTCACTGGACTAGTAACAGACAGGAATATTCAACCCGATCTCACAGGAAAACCCAATTTTACAAGGTGTGATTTGGTATGAATTCATATCATGTGAATTGTACTAAAGTCAACATGAAGGCCCACCGCTAAACTCACCTCTAAACATAACCGTCACTGGGGCGTGAGCAAATTGTATGAAAACGTAAGAAATGAGATTGTTCAAATTCATATGAATTAGCCACTAATTCACCAAAAGGCTAAATACTTACGAATAGCCAGGAGTTTGTGATGGCCTGCTATTTAGCCATTTCATACAAGCAGTTCATTATTGTGTCTTTTTGAAGAGATAATTCAGATTTTGACTTTTTTTATAGCTAATACTGAATAAATATTGTGTAAAATTGTGTTCTTTGATTTCAATTCTCATTTGTTATCATGAAACTGTATTATCTGCATTATATAAGCTAATGGCCATCTTCTCTAGATATCAGCATTGGCATCGGGCACTAAAAAACCAACACCGGTCGACCACTAGAATGAACCATGATGCAGCATCTGGCAAGTTCTTTTCCTACGATCTTCTAAAAGCTCTAATAAGTTGGCAAAGTTCTTATAACACCAAAGAATGTTGACTGAAATCAAACACTGTAGCTTCAACAGCTAGCAGACTCTCAGAGGTCCAGCAACACCACATGCTCAGAGACGATTTACAGATGCACCCATAAACATCCAGCCAATAATGGAGCAGCTTCTTCTCATCAACTGATGGCAGCTGACAATTACGAACACAGGCAATAAGTCTGGCTGGTCACAGGTGTGCTCCAAACACACAGGGTCCCCCTGTCCTCCATGCATCTCACTAATTGCATGTTTTAAGCAGAGCTGTCTGCTGTGCCCATTTCTTTGATTGAAAGGGTGTTTATTGGCCACTCTCCACTAAGTGCCCGGCGCAGTCAGCTCCATGTGTGCTTGTGTAATACGTGTAAAATATGAAGCTTTAAAACATTTCATTACACTTTGCAATACAATCAATAAGAAGTAATAAATTCATTTTTCCCACAACAGATCAATAGTATGAGTATTTAAATATTTAAGTGTTTATATACTATTATATATAGTACACACACTCATATAATGTGTGTATATATATATGTGTGGGTGTGGGTGTTTGTGTTAGCATTATTTTCATGATTTCTGTGTAAAAGTATTACATCATACACACATACAAAACACATAAATACTTTGACACAGAAATCATGAAAACAACATTAAAATAAGAAATATTAAATAATAAACTTATTTTGGTTATTTTATTTATGCTTTCCTATTATCCTATTACACTATTAATTTACTATATTTAATATAATACAAAAACAATATTATTCCTACATATAAAAAACATTAAAATATAGTGAAACTCATTATTATTAATAATTTTTTTCATTCTCACCTTGTTACATGGACAACTACAGTCAAACCTGCTGTATCAGCGCATCCTGCCTGCTACATACCAGCATTTCCTTTGTGTGTGTGTGTGTGTGTGTGTGTGTGTACATGATATGGAATGTAGAGTGGGTTGAGGCTGTCACAGCTGGATTGGGAACATCTTTCAATGCAGACTCCAAAATAACCTCTCTAAAAGTGTACGCTTCTGTGACTATACTGTACACTACTGCCAGCTCTGTTATGAGATAAAAAATAAGAAGTGAAAGAGGGACTAGAAGCATGAAAATGACACCTGGTTGTAATTTCTTCGGTTTGATTAATCTGGTCAACAGCAAACATAATGTGCGTAACAGTTTACGGTTTCATTTTTGAGTCAAATAAATCATCACAGCTGAGAAAACCCAAAAATGTGAAATGAAAACACTTGTATTTGTATGAATGAACGTTTCTATAATAACTTACAGGAATGCTGTGGCCTATACAGGCCAGAATTACATGTGGAGGCTTCAGGCAGCTTAATACAAATGTTGGGGCATTTAATTATAGTGATCCTCTTCAATATGTGTGTTTATGTTACATAAAAAAAGCTATCAAACACATTCTAAAGAGCTGGAGGCAGAAGTAGTGGTTTTGGCCACACTTGTGAGGACAAACGCTGATTATGTCGCAGTCCCATAAACTCTCTTTTGTGGCACATGCAGATGATACAAGCTTGAATTCACTTCCCCCGTCTGTCAACGGCGGCTATTGAAAACCTTTAAAAGTCCACAAACGTTTTCTGTGAAGAAGTCAGAGTAAACAAGCACAGGAAATCAACACATGCTAAATCATTCTATAAATACACCCCCAAATAGGCCTATTAAATCGCTTAAGGAGTTAACGGCATCAGGCGTCCCCCAGGGGCCCTGATTTACGGGACAATGTGAGCATGTCTGTACGTGTGTGTGGCTGTTTGTATGTATAGATACTATGTGTATGGCAGACTAGCTCCCCTCTTTCTGCACTAAAAACTTCCCACATTCTGACACACATTTTTGTTTCACCAATAAAATGAGTCCTTTACAAGCAATGGCCTTGTGAAGTTATTTATGGCTGAAAATGGGGAAATCATATAAAAATGTCAATCTTCAAACAGTTTATGAATAAAACAAATGCTGCCTTTACACTATAAATAAAATGTGTAATCCCTCAAATTAAGACAGCTCACCAGACAATGTGTTAGAGATGAGAAACTGATGATAAAGATTTGGCTTCTATAGCAGCATTCTTGCATACATGGAACCTCATTAGGGAATGTTTTGGAACACACAACATAGACAGCAAGTCTGTGTGCCACGAAAATGGTTCTCCACAACAGAGACTCAACTCACAACTGATTTCAGTGGAGTACTAAAAATACTACAACTACAACTAAAAATTAAATAAATAAATAACTATAGACAGTATTCTATATTAAATCAACCTAAAAAAAATTACAAAACATAACAAGAATTCTAAACCTTAAAATCGATAACTCCTAAAAATATTTGTAAAAAAAAATCAAAATACTAATAAATGCTACAATTGTAAATAAATTATACTAAAACAATACTGATTAATTAGATGAATTACTAATAAACTATTTCTCAGTATTCAATTACAATTACGCATTTATGCAATGCAATCTGGGACTGCCTTATCCGAAGTGATACAATTCAAGGCTACCGATATGACCAAAACGATTATCTTAACCTTCTTAAACTTCACTGTTTTTTTGAACATCTATATTGTCACAAATGTTCCCTCCATAGGCACTTCACTAAGTTTTAGACCAGGCCAAACCTGACTGCACTTACAAGTAACTTTGTCATATCTTTTTTTGGTCTTAATGTGCACGGTTCATCTGCGTATGATATCTAAAGAAAGAAAATATTTGTCAATTTTAAATTACCTCTAAATCGATGTTCCTTTTCTAATGACATCACATAGGTCGTGTGGGCTGGCCTGGCTCCATTCTGGTACAGAACACCCATTTTTCATGGTCAAATCAATTCCAAATTACAAAGCACGTCGTCCTAACGCATTCTTTTTTTGTCTCTCTCCCTCTTACTCCTTGTTTCATAACACCATCAATCCCATCACTCACATTATGGACGTTAAACCAGTCAGGAGCAAACACAAGACTGAATCGTTTGTTTTCTGCTCAGCAACATTTTACTTTTTTTTTTTTTTTTAAATGGGACTCATTGAAGATGTTGATCATATACAAGCACACAAAAGCCTTTTTATAAATCAGAAGCCAAACCACCTCAGCTGATACTCTAATTATGAGCATAAATGTTATATTAAAACAGTGGGCTGGTTCTGTGGCCTATAGATTGTGAAGGCTTTTTCTCTGAGCATACGAGTGAAATTGTGCTTTTCACACTCTTACACTAATCAGATTTGACCTACACACACACCTCCCTTTCAGCGCAAAGTGTTCATGCTTGCCCTCATTTCCAACGCTAGGACTCATGAAGGTCGAGACTGTGAGCGAGGAATCAGAACAGGAGCAATAAAAGCAGTTAGTTTAACAGGCTTTTAGCAACTTGGGAGTGCCATCCTTTTAACAGTGTCACCCTGAGGCCTCTCCCAAAGGCATGATAAGAGCCTCCTGCTCTCAAGGGAATCATAGTGTCTCTCCCCTCCTATACTAAAACTGCTCTCCATCCAGCTCCATCATGATGGAGGGTTCCAAGGGTCCTCAATGTTAAAATGATCCTTTGCAGTGCACTTGAACACATCTCACTGAACGTATAATGGCTGCTATTAAAAGTTCAATTATTAAGAGTTTATCAACAAATGGGTTTCATCAACTATGGCAACTTTTGGACATTCATTTTTGGAATTCATTTATGTAATTTCTAGTGCTGTGTTCAAAATATCGATACGACAATGTATCGTCACAGAGATTTGACGATACGAGTATCGATACAGGGCGGCATGTGTGCAGCAGTGGACCACGCTTAATTTTACGTTTAAAATTGAGTAGAAAAGAATAGAGCATCTGTTAATAATCTGGCTGCAGAGGAACACAACTGGGTTGCCTGATATAAAGAGACGTAATCCCCAAAACAGAGCTTTACACTTGCGCAATACGGAAATATCTGCTAAATGTGCTACTTATCTTTGTCAACCTGGCAACCGTGTGCACACTCGCTCTCTCTCCACTGTGGATGAACACGCTTGCTTTCTGAAAACACTGGTTAGCTTGCAGTTTAGCGATCTCCACTTCAATATTCTATTCTCAGAAAAGTGTGATTAGTCAACTGTTCCTTTACGACACAGAGAGAGAAGAGAGAGGCTGTGTATGTATGAATTAACACAGTTTTGCCGCGTTTCTCTATTAACAGTAAAACTGTGGCTTTAATTCCTTTATAACCCGAGTTACCTCACTCTCCTTGTTGAGACAAAGATAGTAGCCTACTATAGCGATTAACTTTTAGTTCTCCTGATACAAACTTGGGATGCGCTACAAAGTTTGTCCTCCTGAATGTCTGCGTCTTCGGCCGCAACCGTCGAGCTGTGTGGTGTGACTGAACTTACACACCCACTGCTTCTTTTCGCTAGAGTCGCTTTGAACCGTGGCAATCTCGAAGCTGAGCTGCGCGAAATTACAAAATTTGTTGCACCCCGCCACGTTGTAACGACGTGCCGCGTGCACCTAAGCGAACTTGCGGACGCATCGAGTATAAATCAGTCTTGAGAGTGTGGTGCGTTAGATACCGTGAAGACAGCGCGTTAGTTTAGAACTCTTCTCATTTTTTTTTTATTGTAGAGTGTGTTAATTTGTGCAATGATAGCCTACCAGCAATGTAAATTATTTTTTAAAAATATATTAGAATGAGTACATTAAAATACAAATTTATTAGAACAAGAACATTATTATTTATGGGCTTAAAAAGATGCAAACAATCAGAATATTGTAACTGGTGTGGAGTGCACAATGTAAACATGAAACAAATGCCATTACCTATATTGTACTGTGGCACAGTTATGGAGGCCCTTCATAATGCAGATGCCTCAAGCTGCCTGCGCTGCCAATAGTTTTAGAAATGGCCACTATAGTAACAGTGTTTTGCTAAACAGCTGTTTATTCTCATCTGCTGAGTTGAAAATTCAGCGCAGTCTGAATCGTGATACGTATCGTATCGTGACTTTGCGGGTGATACACAGCCCTAGTAACTTCTCGGTGATCTGCCATAAATATTTGTACTACCGTGCCATTTTCATCATTCATATTCCATTTATCTTCCCATCTTAAATGATTCAGAATTGTTGTTGGATAACCTTCTGTTGGAAATGGTTACATTTTAAAAAAGTTGGAGAAAACTGTCTCCACTTGCCCGTGCCTTCAAGCTAGTTTTCCGCGCCAGCCAGTTAATATATCCTTATATTTTACTTATTTTTCATATTCATTCATACAGTATATTCATTATGAGTTATTCTTTATGGTTCTTTTACATATCATTCATTTAGTCCATATTATATTACGTTTTTCTTGTTCACATTATACTCACTTATTATTCATTTAGTCTTCTCTTTTATTTCCATTAATACGCATATTCCATTGACGTAATATATTTTTCTTCATTTGACAAAGTACATCTTGTTATGATAATTGGATAGGATGCTGGAAACGTACTCTCTGCAAAAATATTTTTTTTACACGCAAGGATGTTTGCTAAATTTGTCCTCTGCCTTTGTGGTATGTGTTCTTTTCCAAGATCTGTTATTTGCTATTTGCTATTTGAAAATTGCCAAGATCTGACGTTCTGCTCAAAAGGTGTAAAAACCACAGCCACATTTGTCTCTTTTATTGGATCTTATCTATGGCCCTCATGGTCATGTCAACGTGACCTGACCTAGCTCCGAACTTCAGGTTAATTTAAATGGAAGAAAACGGTTGGCAAGGTATAGATAGTGACACAATGGATAAATTCATTTGACGTAAATAGATCAGACCAAAACATCTTGTGATGTTGTAGTAGCATGGAAGTCTCTAGTACTGTATATATATTATTCCAATTGGCTTTTCAGGCAGCTGTGGCCTCTCTACTCTTCAGCACAGGCTTCCAATCCTTGTCTTTTGATCTTCGAAGATTATTATACTTAGAGTAGATGGCATGATTCTAGACATTTTTGGCAGAATATACTCTGTTTGGATTTTGTATTCATTTGAATCTTTTCCATTAATTTTTTATCTTTTATTATAATTTTCATCTGTAATTGCTACCATTTATGATTTTATTTTAAAATACACAATCATTAAACTGTAAAGACTTCATCTGCTGCATTCTCCTGCTCGATTTTCAATTTCACAAGTTTCGAATAACTCCTATTATATATATATATTATATCTAACACTTCTAAGTTGGGGCCCGTAAGAACTTTTTAAAATAAGTATCCACTTATGCTCAAAGACCGATATAGTTGATAAAAAAAACATATAGTAAAAAACACAATAATATGAAAATTAGATTTGACTAATGACTATTAGATTTTAAATAGATTTGGATAGATTTTTTAAAAATGTTAATTTTTTCTGTGATGTCCAGCTGAATTTCATCAGCCTCATTACTGTCCATTATTCCAATTATATCCTTCAAATCATTCTACATGCGCGCTTTCCACCAAGAAACATACATTTTCTCATGTTTACAGCAGTTGTGCTGCTTAAATATTTTTGTGGAAAACGGCTGCCACAGTCGTTTCTTATTCGTCTGAAGCATAAAACTCACTTGATCAACTTATGCATCCTTAACATCCCTACTGAATAAATTCTATAATCTCTTATGTATGTAATTATTTCCAAACTTTTGAATGGTAGTGTAAATATTCATTATTTGTAAGCAAGTAAATAAATAAGTACACTTTTTATAATGGCCTTTCATATTTTAAAGGGGTCATATTGCTGCTAAAAAGAACATTATTTTGTGTATCTGGTGTAATGAAATTTTTATGCTGTTTAAGGTTAAAAAAAACACATTATTTTCCACATACTGTACATTATTGTTTCTCCTCTGTGCCCCGCCTTTTTACAAAGTTCATCGGTCTGAAAAAGCGAGGTATGCTCTGATTCACCAGCTATCCAGTGCGTTATGATTAGCCAAATACCTCAAGCGTGTGACAGAAATATTACACCCCTACCATACTGTGATGCCATGTCAGGCAACCCATGTTGACGACCCCGGGCTGTAACTCGCTTCGTCCATTTGAAAGCCTATCCGGCTTTTTTTACAACGCGAAGTTTTAAAGTATGTCCTCAGCTACGCACACGGATCAGCTCTAGTCTTTTGGAAGGAAGGCCAAACAAAGAGTTTCGCTTTCCCAACATGTGTGTGGCCCCCAGTCGTCTTCACGACAGTGGGCGGCGTCGGCAACAGGTACCTTGGAGCAAGGCAGGTATGTACGAAGTTACGCCTTCTTTTCTTTGCGTGAACATTTGGCGGCGTTATGCAATCTTCCCACATTGTGACTTAGATATGTGGGGGCGTGTTAAAACGAGCCATTTAAGGTAGGCGTGGCTGACTCTTAACTTTTTTTTACAGAATATCTCTTTGGTTTTGAGACTTTAGTCTTTGCAAGTTTTTCAGATCTTCTTTATGCACCAAGAGCTGTAACACTCCAAAGAGAAAGGAAAATTTTAATCGCATCATATGACCCCCTTTCATATTTACAATTCTGGGTCTAGAACAAGGGTACAGCAAATAAATATCAAATAAATAAATTTTTATAATAGACAGAAAAATACATCAAAATAAAATAAACACTAACCAATTTGAAGAAACACCCAATTGCCAGCCTCGCTATTCCCACAATGCCGCACAGCCACAAAGGCAGAAAACACCATACAATACAACAGATCAAGTTCCTGATCGTTCAAAGTCTTCCTGTCATTTAGTCGGGAAGATGCAGCACGAGTGAGAGAGAGAGAGAGAAAAGCAAGAAATTCAAGACCCAAAGGAGAGATTCTTCTCTGAGAGGCCGCCTGACCCAGGGTGATTTAAGATGCCTGCAGGCTGCACGGTCGCCACCCTGTCTGGTTGCCCCCCGTTGCACATTGTGTGGACACTGGGATCAGTTGATGCCGCCTGAGCCAACATGAGATGCGCTGCACGCGAGCAGCATATGGCCGCTAGTCCGAGCCAATGACTCATCAGATGGTAATGCTGACCGGCCTGAAGATGCACTGCAATACTCAACTACTGAAAATACAACAAGACACATTCTCATCAGCTTGTAACACATTTTCACATTGATAGAAAGAGAACTGTGGTTGAACTTGACACCATGACACAAACTCAACTTAAAAGAGACTGCATTCTTGTTAGTGCTCAGAACGTATGTGGTGGACTGACGTGTAAAGACAAACATTTGCGGTTGATGTTAAATGGGTTTAAGGTAAATTGGCATGTTGACAAGGAGGAGGAGACTAGTCAGGGCTGTGGCCTAGCAGTTAGCATGCATGCTTAGACACAACGCAGGGTCAAGGCCCATTTCACAATACTGTTCCTGCTCTTTTCTCCATCATATACTGTCTTTTCTATACTCAACATTGAGTAATAGTAATATTAGCTTCTTAGCCATGAAATAGTTCAACAAAAATAAAACTTCTGTGATGTTTTCTCAAATATATTTATTATCAATTTCAATTATTTTCCAATCATTTTTTCAATTATTCACTGAACTTACACATTAAACACTACTGTTCAAAAGTTTGGGGTCAGTCAGTAAGATGTATTTTTTTTAAACCAATACTTTTATTCAGCAAGGGTGCATTCAATCAAATAAATGCAGCATCAGTGACTTTGAAAAACATTAAAAAATCTCACCCACCCCAAATATTTGAACAGACTTCTGAAGCCATAGAATAGTTCACAAATTAGCCATTAGCCTTGTTCAAAATAAAATATGGTGCATTCAGATATGTCAGGTTTGAGGTCATTATGTGTGTCAGAAGTAAAAATGGTGCACCACCAGTCTGTTCCTGTTTTGGTCTGTTTCTCAAACAAAGCTATTTTAACAGCTTTAAAAGACAAGGAATAATAGCACGTGTCATTTAGACTTATTTTTATGGTGTTTTTGTCCTTTATAGACCTTGACAGACAAGATAACAATGACCTGTTGTATGGAAAAGCCTTCATTGGTGCTCCACTGAAGGCTTGGAACAACATGAGGGCCAGTAAATGACTGAATTTTCATTTTTGGTTGAAATGATGCAAAATAGTTAGCTACCACTAACACATGAATTGGCTCAAATAAATAAACTTCAGCTGAATATCTGAATAATATCTACCAATATCTATAGTTTTATAAAACTACTGATTGGGCCAAACCGATGCCTGCAGATTGGAGCCGGACTGTGAAATGAATGTGCTGAGTGGTAAAGCCAGGTGCAAGTAAACAACATCAGCACGCATCAAATCTGACAGCCATGCTGGTCTCAGACATGAGCGAACTGTGACAGTGTGATTGTCATGAGGTCGCTCCATTGCTCCAGGCATCTAGAGAAGGGCGGCCATGTTAGACACACAGAAATGAGCAGTGACAATTCTCCCGGCTTCAAAGGTACTCTCTCTGCCATTTCCTTATCCAAGCACTGAAACAGGTGCATTTGACAACAATTTTTTCTAAAACATACAGAAGAACAATTTTTTGTACCTTTATGCAATTTATATATATTAGGGATGCACCGATTGTTCGGCAACTGAAAATATTATGAAAATATAACCGAATAAGCGAAAAGACAGAATAAATTGTACCGAACAATGACGTGACGCGATCAAATGCAGCAAACATGACGGCAGTGTGGAAACATTTAAAGCTGTCCAAGAAAGACGCGAAAATCATTATAAGCACCGACAGCGAGAGACTGGTTAGTACTAAACTCTGCAGCACATGTCTTCGAAGAGAAGAGGAAGGGTGGTTGTTGCTGGTTACTATATGATGAATGAAATCGCGAAATGCCCTTAAACAATTAAATAAACTGCAGAATGTTACGTTTTCTAATACAAGCACGAATTGCATGTATTCATCTGCAGGAGCTCGCGGTGACAGGGTTCAAAGTCCAAACTGGGGAGAACTCTGTGGCTGAACTGTATTACCATAGCCCCTACTCGTCAGCTGCTCAGTTACATTTTTATGAATTTTTACAAGGCATGTGACAATGCGATACGTGCAACAAACGTCTTCTTAAATTCGTAATGTGAATCATTTGTCAACAAAAAGAAGCACTGAGGTCTTCCTGCGGGTTTCTGCCAAAAATAAAAGGTGAGAAAAAGCAAGAACTCCATCAACATTAATAAATGCTATTATTGTAATTTTACTGTTGTTCTGTAAAATAAAATAAAAAATAAAATAATAACACAAACAGCTCTTTAATGCAATCTTTGAACATTCACACGTAGTGTTCCGACTGGGATCTATAATATTTTTTCTAATATTTTATGTTTTTTTTAAAAGAAGTCTCTTCTGCTCAGCAAGGCTGCATTTATTTATACAGTAAAAAATACATGCCTGATTCAAGAAAGGGGTTTGATGGCCAAAAATATTATTTTACTAACTTTTATTTTAAGTTAAATTGTGTTGTATTGGTATAATGTCTGCTAGAATATAAAAAAAAAATTCAGTTTTAAGTAAATATTTTTAAATTGTTGTTTTGTAAATGATTTTTTCTTTGAAAAGCAAGACAAAACAGTAAAAAGCACATTTTGGCTATTTAATTTATGCAATGGTGAAAAAAAATGAGGGGAAGAAAAATACATGAAAAACCATATTCGGCCTTTGGCCCAGTGATTCATTTTGTTTGGCTTTGGCTTTTTGCTTCGGCTTCAGCCAAGAATTTTAATTTCGGTGCATCCCTAATATATATATGTATGTGTATATATATAAATCGGACCAGCATTTCTGACACGAGCACCACAGCTCGACATGCACTAACCACTATGCCACAACACTGACCACTGTAGATCAAATAGTCTGCGTCACAGTTCCATTTCACATTTGCAGGATGAGCAATTTATAAAAATTTATGCAAATTACTACTCAAGACTAATTATTCCAATAGCTGCCATAAGCAACTGAAGTGTGATTAAACATCCTAACCTACATATGATTGAACTAGTGACATGGTGGCCCTGGTTGGAAGGTTAGGAGACATAAATATCACCCTGACAAGCCCCCAGGCTGAACGCCCAACACAGGTGCGTCCCAGGCGGAGGCTGCCAGATGCAGATCCATCATCCACATTGGCAGCACCAAGAAAAAAAAATCCACTGTGACGAGGAGTAGAAACAGCAGGCTTGACAAACAATGGTGGTCTGCTCCTCATTCAGAGGAGATGGGAACCCTGATGACATCCTAAAGCTAAACGACATGGGCAGCCACTGCCAGAGCAGACAGGCAGCATTTTCACACTTCCAGGAGCCAGAGAGAAACCAGGGACCCTTTGACAGACCCATCTCCTCACACACACAACTGTGAGTGAACGACTGTAGCATGACATCTATCAAAATGTGTTCCAGACAGCTGCTGTAGGACAGGCAGCTCTTGTATCGGCAACGGACTGCAAACCACCAGTCTGGTGAGCATCAGGGAGCAGTGCCAGACGTGGCGGGAGAAGTTTTTATATGTTCGGTCACAAGGTCAAAAGTCACGTGGGAATATGCTGTATAATGGACATAACACTCATGCATAACATGATTTCCTTGATCATCAATTTGCATTGGTCTTTACAAAATAATCAATATTGGCATTATAATTTTGACAGAAACCAATAATCCAATTATCTTTTCCATGTTATGGGTCATGATCAATATATAGCTGTTACTATAAATCAATACCGCTTTGTAAAATAAAAGAAAGAAAAGAGCTACAACTAAAAACTAAAACATAGATTGTACGTGAATTTAGGCATCAAGACATTATAAAACTAACAGCAAAAAGTGGCAGAGTTGTGCTTTGTCATATTTCATTTTATTATGCATATAAATACTGTGAAGATAATCAGAGTATATGTGCCACAATTCGCTGGAGCACGGGCACGAGGAAACGTGGAGGTTTCACAGAACGAGAGTCTTTTAATGATCCAATAGGGAGACACAGCGCACAGGATGACTTTCACAACACGTAGACCCGAAAAAACCAAACTGCGAACAGAACTGGGGGGTGGGGGGCGATGTTGTGTGGAAGGGGCACAGGGCAAGGTTGCGAAATAAGCAAGAACAGGAAAAAGACCATATAAGGAAACACAGGAAGAACTACGGGGGCAAAACAGTCCAAAAGTCTGAAAATATGTGCACATATTGCATGAACCCCATATTAATGTGTTTTATATTTTTTAAATGAAAATGTGAACGTTGTGTTTTATATTTTGTTTTGTTAAGTATACATACAGTGAAGATAATCAAAGTATGTACGTGTTGCCTGAACTACATTTTTGTGGCTATTAATATGTTTAAATGAAAACAAAAAGAGGCAGTGGTGTTTGATAACATATTTGATTTTATTGTAAATATACATACAGTGAGGATAACTGGAGTAGCCAAGGCGAGCTGAGTGACGTTATCAAGTATGCTGCTGTTCCATATGAAGAATTACCAGACTTGCGTCCTCCCTAGTTCGAACTATTGGGAAATGGCTAATAAATATTCAATAACAATGAAAAAATAAATAAATGTATTGACCAATAACTATCCAGTACTATTTAAAAAACTAAAATAGACACCCAGTATTGGCCAAAAAATATTCACTACAAAAAAAAATAAAAAAATCCACTTCCAGGACCAACAAAGGCATTATGTCCTACTTAGGGAACCTATGTTAAGCTTACTAACAGTGCTGTAAGCTTTTAGTAACAATATAAACTAAGACTTAAGTAGAGACATGAGGTGCATACAACGCTGAGAGGCACTTAACATTTTATGTTACATTAGTCATGCATCTCAAACATGAAAATGATTTAACACAGCACAGCCACGCTAGAAGGCTAAAGGTCACCTAAACATTGAGTGAAATGTAGTATAAAAAGACATTTGTGTCGCATTAGTTAACTCATGCTACTGCTGCTTTTGCATACGAAAAGCCAATGAAACACAGCAGCAACAACATATCAAAAATTAATAAACCGAACCAAGGAGAGTCGTCTGCATTTCCCCACAGAATGGAGCACAGCTGCCGTGCTTTGAATATTTCTGTGCTTTTTCTTTCTGCAGGGACCCTGGAGAGAAGCAGGCAGGGGTTGTTGGTAGCTGATGCTAACCACTTTGTGGCATTAAACTGCGTTCTATATTTAACTCAAGTGGCGCTTGGGGAGGCTGGTGGCAGAATAGAAGTTTGAATCCGAGGAAACTGAGCTATCAAGGATTAGGGTTATACTAAAAAACACAGCAGCCCAGATTTGTGAAAAGACGTCTGGAGGACCGAGCAGACCACAACACCTGGCAGGTCTGATCAGCTTAACACTGCATTAACCTGCACAAGCCCCACTACCACTGCTGGAAACTGAGAAGCTGAGCACGCACACACACACACACACACACAGTGTGACAGTAGAGACTAGCAGACATATCTTAACATCGAGTGTAACTTACTGACATCTACATGTATCAGTATCTTAATTGCAGTCAGTTAGAGTGAGGTCAGTTGCATTAACTGACACATAGCTGTGATGACTGCACCAAGACAAGAGCATGCAAAAAACAAAACAAAACAAACCCCCCAAAAAAGACCCTAAATAGTAGAAGATGTGGAGATTAGCAACATCATTAGATACCCCGCTCCTTGAAGAAGTCTCTCAAATCAGTTGAACTGAAAGGTAGCAAAGGAGTGATTCAAATTTGAACCATGACAAATAACACATTTATTTATTTATTAACTGGCTTTATGAAATAACATAGATGGTAATTATGTATAAACAAATAAATAGTTATTTAGAAAAATAAATTGGTCAATTATTTAAAAGTTATTTATAAATAAGAATAAATGTTTTATTTATAAATAACAAATTTTTTTTTATAAGTAAATTTAATTTGTTATTTTATAATAACAAAAAATGTTATTTACAAATATATAACAAATGTTATTCATAAAACAAACAAACAAATACATACATACATAAATAAATGTGTTAATTGTCAACTACCCACAACTAAACAGACCTCTAGATTTGTTACATAGGTGACAAATAAATTTGCTAATATTACATTTACACATACACAATTGTACAAATATTGCACGTTGCAGGCCATCCAAACTATTACTAATAAATAAATTAGAACGATTTTGTTAGCTTTTAGATGAAGTACAGCAACTTCACACTGCATGACACTTCTGGAAGTGTCATGTGCATTTTGGAAGCACAGTTTTGGCAGTGCAGTATGCTGAATTGCAAAAAAATACATTTTCCAGGCCAGACACTAACGGAAACCAATTGAGTCTAGCAGACCCCAGAAGTGTTCAAAAAGGGCTGAGTCATTCAAGTCATAATTCACTCACACTTTGTGAAATCTGGTCACTTGCTTTTTTTAGTGTACAAAGCCTCTCGTGAGAGCTGAGCAATTCATAACTGCAGTGCCGAGACTAATAAACTTTGTACATGCATGAGAATCAGACTTAGACTCACTGTCAGTCTTTATTAGAAGGACAGACGTCCACCTTTCAACTTCCTTTCTAGAAACCACACTGAAACACTCACATATCATGCTAAACTAAGATGCCCAAATTGGAGGTTGAAGTCTGCTAGCTCTGCATAACTTCCGCGAGCCCAAATCTAATCACCATACCTTGCAGCTGCTTGAATTCTGTGCCTGGCAGTTGACACATCATTACAGCACAGAAAGTGACAAGAAGCACCTTGGGGATTCCTTCTAGTGGCTGTTTAAGTCAAGTTAGGAGAGCTCGACAATAACAGGCACCTCCATATCCATCCATATTCCATATCCCACCTCTTGTGCAAGATGATAAATAAATGCTATGCACACTATCGATCCGTGTTCTCTTATTTGGACCTCATGCAAATACACCACCCAAAGCCAAACCAGCAAACTTATTTGGGTTTCACGGTGTCTCCCTGACTAATAAGTTTACCAGAGGTCATCCCATGCAAACTTTTGCATCATCCTCTGGAAGCAAAATAATAACATTCCAACAACACCCCCCCAACCCCCTTTTCTCACATGGGGCACCAAATTTTTGCTGCACGCCTTTTCTCGCCTGACAACGTGCGGAGTCTTTCTGCAAGTCAGCAGGGGGTGTGTAATAATTAGCCCCCGAGAGCATCAGAGGGTTGTTTGTCATATAGCACTATGCAGAGAGGCACATTAGTAGCTCCGGGCCCAGAAGGGAGCTGCTGCTAACTGACTGCCAAAGCCTCCCTGCCGACATCAGTAGATGCACTCCCACCCACCGAGTCAAAACATTATGTACTGTCATTTCAAGTGTGCAAAGTGGACGGGAATGTCTCCACAGATCACAGAACAACACGACAACTCTTCCTCTCGCCAGGGTTGATTGGAAAGCTACGACTGAAGATAGGACTAGAAATCGTCCTGCTGTATAATTTACTCATTATGGTCTTGCTTGCCAATATATTAATATCTATGCTGTAAGTTTGATGATTTTGCATGAAATAAAATAAGCAGCATTGTAAACACTGATGATTTAAATGCACATTTTATTTGGCCACTAAATTCTCCAAGTTTTGCGATACAAACTTGTCTTACAACAGTATTTCAATAGCATCTCCGATTTAAACATCAGTAGCAAAAATGGCATAAGGGTTTGGTTTATTTACGTGTTTGAATCATTTCAAACGGTCATTCTTAAAATGAATCAATTAAAACGTTTCATTCAGTGATTTGTGTCATTACTCAAAATGGCTGTTTTCTTTAATAGTAGTAGCAAAAATAGAGTAAGAGTTTGGTTATTTTCTGTGAATCAGTTCAAACTGTCATTTTAATTCTGTGATTTGCGTCATTACTCCAATTGGCTGTTCTCATTCAAGTTTTGGCATGTCTTGTCTACTGTACTTAAAAATGTAGTCCTGCCCCCAAATTCACACTATTGGTTGAGACTGTGAATTTGGGCTGGTTAGGATACGCAAACAAACTGATGTTTTGAAAGTGCAGCAATTTACATTTTTTCTGTGGAAATGACCTATGAATGGCTTACTTAAACTTGACATAACTATCAAAATATATCTCAAATATTGTCAAAAAATGAATAATAGAGCAATGATATATTGCACAGCTCTACTATTGCTAAGAAGCAATGAAGAAACCATGCTTTTTCATGTTTCATTCAGTAATCATCAAGTGCTCGCATGCAAATATTGCATGCACAAACAGACCCGAGCAAACACATACAGGTCTAGTTCACATAAGGGCGTTCATAACCCCAGGCACTGTGGGCAGCATGGCATCTCAGTTTTGCCCAGGAACATTCCGGTGGTTTTTGCACCTCAAAGTGCAGAACAGGCCAAACAACAGATAGCAGAGATATCCTGAATAAACCAATGAGATCTGACACATCAAGGTCTTATGGAACAGCAGGATAATGTGTTTGGGCAATAATCAAATTCAATGTATGTTAGCAGAGAAGAGCATAAAGTTGAGCATAAAAACATCTGTCAGATCACAAGCACCAATGAACCAAAACTTCAGAGGGATTTTAAATAGTCACTCTAACATATAGATTTAAACCGTATTTCATACATTTATGCACACACAAGCTATGCTGAAATAGATTTTCAAAGTTCCAAAGTTTCCAAAGTTATGAAAGCTAGACTATATCTCCAACAACAGGTTTTCAAAATGGTCCCATAGTGGTTGTTTAAAAATTAAAGCTGGACTTTAACAGTATTTAATCAAGGGTCTCCTAAGGCTTAATATGATCAGTGGGTGATTTGTAAAGTACACACAAAAACAGCAGACACCATATTGTCAAGAACAGATTTACATCCCTAAATTAAACTGTAGCGAGCACATATGTAAAAGACCAATCACAGCTACTACTAACCCTCTGGTTTTTAGATAAAACTCAATCTTAAAGAGACAGTTCACCCAAAAATAAAATTCTGTCATCATACAGAAGATTTCATTTGATAGGAGTGTAATCATCTATTCATCAAAGAATCCTGAAAAAATATCACCGTTTCCACAAAAATATTAAGCAGCAAAACTGTTTTCAACATTGATAATCAGCATCGAATCAGCATATTATAAAGATTTCTGAAGGATCATGTGACACTGAAGACTGGAGCAATGGCTGCTGAAAATTCAACTTCGACATCACAGAAATAAGATACATTTCGAAATATATTAAAATAAAAAATACATCAAATAAAATTCAGCCTTGGTGAGCATAAAAGACTTCTTTCAAAAAGATTTTAAAAAATCTCACTGACTCTCAAATTTTGTTAGTTCCTGGTCACTGTGGCATAAAATAGTAAAAAAAAAAGATAACTGCAACTGTGAGATATTGTTTTAAATAAAAAAAGTCACAATTGTGATAGTAGGAGTCACATTTTGAAATATAAAATTACCCTGTAGAGTAGCTGAGGCAGAAACTGGCCTCCATTCTATGAAGAAAACCAACATACAGATCGGGAGAAAATAAACTATATATTTTTTTAAAATGACATCATTTAAATTTTTGGGTGAACTGTTTCTTTTAGGTTTAAATGTGCTGTGCCGCCTTGTATGATAAACATCAGGTAACAGGAGTTTATTTAGTACGTACATCTTGTACTTTTCACAATACACCATGCACCATTCTTTATCAGACCCTTCCTAGCAGAGCATGCCACACAGCTTCTCGTCCAGGCGCTTGTCATTTCTAGGTTGGACTATTGCAATGCTCTTCTGGCTGGACTTCCAACATGTGCAGTCAGACTTCTGCAAATGATTCAGAATGCAGCAGCACGTCTTCTTTTCAATAAGGCCAAGAGAGCCCATGTCACACCGCTTCTCATCTCTCTGCACTGGCTTCCAGTCGCGGCTCGCATCAAGTTCAAGACTTGCTACAGAACTTGCTTGCCTGCAGAACTGCACAGGCTCCGCACCTTACCTCCGCTCTCTTCTACGCATCTACATCCCCTCCAGAAGCCTGCGGTCGGTAAACCTAACTCCATCCGAACAGCCTAATCCCTCACAATCTTCAAGAAACAACTGAAAACTCATCTCTTTCGTGAGCATCTATCTGCCTCCAATAACAATAATAATAAAAAACAAAAAATGCTATGCCTTCACATTTTCTGTTTTCTTATTATCCTCTAGTCCTAGCTTTTTACTATTTTGAACGATGACTGAAACCTTGTATAACGGGCACTTCTCATGTTTATTGCCATCTTATGATACATCGCTTGTTGTATTTCACAACTGTAAGTTGCTTCGGATAAAAGCGTCTGCCAAATGAATAAATGTAAATGTAAATGTCTTTAAGTGTGTCACACCTGAATGCATTGGCTGATAGCAGAAAAAAAGGGTACTCACTTGCAGGAGATGGAGTGCTGTATCCACTGACAGGAAGTCCTGGAAGTGCTGGAGGGGAGAGCCCTCCTAGCATATGAGGAAAGAAGTAAGGGTAGTGCATCATAGGGAAGCTCCCTAAATGGGTGCCCAGACCTCCGGGGCTGGGGCAGGGGTTGCCGTTTCCAGACATGGCACGCTCAGATACAACACTGAGTCCCAGACCTCTGTGCAGGTTATCCGTGTTGCCGGATGTCTACTTTCCCATCATGAGCTACTTTTGGTAATCCAACTAGGAGAGCTTTGTCTGCGATTGTCTGTGCGAGCGCTTGCTATTGTGGCTGTAAGACAGAAACAGGTTAATGATTGGTGATCCAGGGTGCGTGTGAGTGGTTATGACGCCATTCGATCAAAGTGTACGGCTCACAGGTGTAGCGCTCTTTGTTTTGGTGTTATGTAACTTTCTGGATACAATCCCAAAGTTCTCTTGGAATAAAAGTGTGTTGAGTATATTCCAGCACTGTTTGACGGGGTTGTTACTCTTCACAAGAGCCAGATCGCACTCAAATCCACCCGGTTTCAGCAGGACGGACTAGGGCGATATGACACAAGAGGAAATGAGAAACAGTGCTCCGGGGGTGACAAACTGCTCTCGGGTCAAACCTGTCCAAACGAGTCAGTCCAACACAGTGACCTAGGAAAGACAGAAAAAGAGTGGAAAGGAACAGAGACGAGGACATTTTTTAGTTGTCAGATGTGTTTGCGTACATGCATTTCAAATCCTACTGTATAGAGTTGTGACAAATATATAATCGGCCCAAAAAACAGTGTCTAGTCAATGGATAATGCACTTTTGCTGTTTACCAATATTTTCAACAGAGTACAATTTTTCATTTAATTTTATTTTGCTGTCATTATATCATACATTCTTTTCCAAATCTTTAAATAATTCCTGATAAGTACATGCGGTGGATTCAATTATGTGTCAGTCTTCATTCCTATACCAATCAAACGTTTTTTTTTTAAAGTCAACAAATTTTTTAATGCTCAACAAAGCTGCTATTTGATCAGGAATGTTGTAAAAACTGTAATAAAAATAATTGTTTTCTATTTGAATGTTAAATATTATTATACTTTCAAATATCATTTTAAAAGCTGCCATTATTCCAGTCTTCAGTGTCACATGATCCTTCAAAAATCATTCTGATATGCTGATTTGGTGCTCAAGAAACATTTACCATCAAATGTTGAAAACAGAAAATAGCGCTGCTTAATATTTTTGTAGCAATTGTGATTTAATTTTTTTCTTTGATAAATCTAAAGTTCAAAATAACAATTCATCAGAAATTACATTTTGCAACATTACAAATGTCGTTACTGTTAAATTTGATCAATTTAACGTGTCCTTGCTGAAATTTTTTTTATTAATTTCTTAAAAAAAAAAAAAAATCTTACTAACCACAGACATTTGCACGGTAGTGTGCAGTGTGACGGTTGCTCCAACAGTACGTAAATTACAGTTACTAAATTAACAATTTACATATTGATTCATGTCATGTTAGTGTCAATAGTAACTAAAGAGTCCACATTACCAGCAGAGAACGTATTGTAGTAACATTAGTTGTGTTGACTTACACTTCTGCTATCACTTCTAACTGCTTTCACAAGAGGTTATTCACTTTTCAGTTGACTGTTAGAAGCATTTGCTTGTCACTAACCATGTCACTAATTTCACCATTCTTTAAAAAAAATAAAATATATATATTTTCAAATGTTAATTCATTAAACCCACATAAGAATCGTAACTATTTTAACACATCATGAGCACAGTTTACTGAAAAGGTTTGGAAACCTTCAGTTCATTTCTATGGTATTTTCTATAAAGCTTGTCAGAGTTAGCAACAAGAGGGTGGAGCTTTTGCAAAGGACCAGTTCTAATGGCCATTATTCATAATGTTGAATGATCGGTACCACCTCAGCTCTGTTCAACACGATATCATGTTCCACAGAATTTCCCCTAAATCTCCACAGAAAGAAATCTCAACCAAAAAAAATCTGACTACTCAATGGCCACCCTTCTAAATATCGTTATTAGTACTGGCCATTGAAAAACCAATAACCCATGTTATACAGTGTGATACGTAACAGACCGCACTCAGATTAGATATAATGATCGCTGAACTCTGGTCTTACTAACCATAGGAATGTATTCTCCATTCTTAAAGTTTTGCTGACAGACATCTGGAACATCACAATACATCCAGTTTGACACCATACCTCAGACAGAGTGCACATAAACTGAGAAATTAGAGAAAGAAAGAGGCAAAGACTGCAATTTTAACACTCAGGGCCCGTTCTTGAACACTGAACTCGGCTTGACAGCGTGGGAAAATGCTGCCAAGGTCTTCCCCAGTGAGCTTGTTAACGGCGGAGATCCCTCAGGAACACAGAGCAGGATTTTCACACAGACCGTCTGTCAGAATCCCTCATTAACACTATCTATCTGGGCATAACCTGGAAATGTGAGAGCACGAACTGTGAGGTGGAGGAGGAAAAACACTGTCTGAAGAACCAGTGATGAGCAAGAAATCTGTCTATCTGTAATCAGTACGTCTGCTTCTTCACCATCCCAGCATCTATCGGTCCTTACCTTCCAAGTCCATTTGTATTACCCTATCTCGCGTCTTTCTGCTCGACTCTACCCATCCATTCTCCAGACTACACAACAGATATAGAAATACTGCACAAATAAATCTAATTCAAATATCCTCCCATATGGAATATGGATTATGAATCTCCCTGAAGGCATGCAGGGCATCATGGGGGTACCGCTCAAAGCGGGAATGAGAAACCGAGAGAAAAAGTAGAAAAAGGAGGCAGCAAGAGGGAGAGATCAAAGCCGAAAAAGAGCAAGTGAAGATACCTTATTGTGCTGCACACGGCTCTCAAATCTCACTCATACATTATTAAAAGGCGTACTAAGTAGGTTAAACCCCACTGGTCTCCTTTACATAGCAATGAACTCACTAATTCAATGCCAGAGAATGTGTGAGAACGTGTGATAAAGAGAGATTAGAGGACTGTATATATAAATAAATGAATAAAGAAACCAAGATGGAAAAAGAGAGAAAAGAGTAGCTATACATTTGTGTGAAATGTTTCCGTAAGATGGTTAAATCTGTTTTAAGCATAGCTTCACTTGACGTCATTAGATTTATGACAAGAAACAAGTACATTTTGTTTGTAGTCCATGTCTGTTAGTTCTGAGGCTAATCTATAGCTAGTATTCTTCTAAAAGTTGATCAAATTAATCTTTTGCAGATATAACCTTTAGTGAGAACGGAATCCAAAAAATATTGATGACTGATTCTGCACTAAAATGTTGGTCTAATCAAATGTTTTCTAGAATGAGATTGTCCCTCCACCTAATGCCATTGCAATTAACAAATTATGGTTTGTGCCTGTGAGGTAAATGAAAGGCAATTGGCTATAAAAATATTTGTAGGTAAAACGAAAAATAAATACTAAAATGAAAAATAAATAAAATAAATACATACATACATAAATACATAGCCTACAATATTACTAATCAACCTTTATATTTCAAGAGGAAATACATCAGCACAGGTAAGAAAAATCTGCTTGCAAAGAGATTTTGCTGGATCTTCCAGTATGCACACTACATACACAACACACATTACAATCAGCTTACGTGACGGGCATAATCGTAGGTGCTTATGTTTTCTATAGTGGATAAGGGACATATACACACATATAATCATATACACATTTGCACAAATACTCTGACAGTGAAAGTAAGTGTGGGTGAGGACAAACTAGTTCCCATGCGAATCATACATTCAAGACTTGAAGGTGATGCACAGTTTAGCAAAAACACTGACAAGCACTCACTCAGAATGAGAAACCCATGATTCATACCAAAACATCAGAAGTGCCCTCTCTTTACACACGTTCACACGCAAACTGTATATACATACTGCACAATAACAATTAAACATTAAGTATAATATGGCGTATGTAATGTATTCTGTATGTTTCTGCAGTTGACCCCAAAAAAATAGCAGGCATCAACACAGCTTTTACATTATCAGTGATAAAATAATCATAAAGTTCATAAAGTGCTTTTTTACGAATAGTGTCATATATGACAAAAACCCTGACCATTAAGTTTTTTTGTGACAAATGCCCTTTTTGAAAGAGATATTATCTCCTCTAACTGGATGAGCAAACTTCAAAAAGGTACTCAAAAAATTCACCACTACTAATTACTAAACCACATGCTATATATGTATAGACGAGATCTATTTAACATTCTTAAACCGTTTACTACTCAGTTCCTTCATGTTTTTTAGAGTTGTTAAAACTGTTGGAATGAAAATTAACTTGTCATTTTATTTAGATTTTTTCCATTTTGATTTTATTTTACTAACAGTTTTATAATATAAAATTTATTAACCATTCAAAATCAATGTACAATGTACAATCAATGTAAAAAATGGTGTGTTAAATACAACCCAGCGCTGGGTGAAATATGGACAATCCCAGCGACTGGGTTGTTTTGACCCAGAGGTTGGGTTAAATGTTTCACCCAACCTCTGGGTAGTTTTATTTAACTCAACTATTGTTTAAAAATGACTAAATGGCTGGCTTAAAACAAACCCAGCATTGTTTTTAACTACGCTTTTAGAGCGTAAGGACAATTTTAACAGACTTTTGTGCTTTCATGTATGATCCACTAAACAAAAAGCTTATGTCAATAATCCATTTGCATAGACAATGCAGGCTCAGAGTTATGCACATTGACATCATTCATCATGCATGCTCTTCAGCATTGTGCTTTCACAATCTCATCTTATACATGTTTTAGTGCTTGCCTTAACCAGCACTCACATGAATCTAATGCAATGGTGTGTGTGTGTTTGTGTATGTGAGTGTTCACGAACCCTTTAATGTATATCTTATCTGTACATACATGTACGCATATTAAAACATGCTGGTTGGCTGTCTCTTGGACCATGGATGATGATAATACAGAATCGGAGTCTGTGTGTGAGAGAACAGAAGATCTGGCAGACTGAGGGAAATGTGCCATAACAAAGGCAAGTTCGTGGTCCTCATATTCAGGAACCTTGACCTTTGCTATTTAGGCATAACTGGGAGAGACATGTGGACCTACTTTAGGAGCTTACACACACACACATGCGCGCACACACACACACACACACACACAGTGTTTCCCTTTCACTTTCCGTCATTGCCTGTGGCATTGGTCCATGTCTCCTTTTGCAGCAGAGGTACAGACTGCAACTGTCAACATTATTTATTGCACATTATCATCCCTAACTACAACCCTGCAACAGAATTACCCACAAAATATATATCCACTGTGCACAGTAAAGCAGAACTACAAATAGCTTGCATTTTTATTTCAAGTCAACCTGAAACATGTCCAAAATTGTCCATTAAGGAACTTAATAAAGTATTTAGCAAAGTACTACTTAAAGTTTGGGGTCAGTAAGATATTTTAATATTTTTGAAAGAAGTCTCTATTTTATGATTTTAAAATTTCAATTTAAAATTTTTATTTTTTTACATTTATCGGTATAGCCGTAGCTTAAAAATAATTACCAGGCAGAACTTTAATATCAGCGCATCTCCAAAAGCACTATTTTGTAGAGCACGCCTAAGCACCATCTATTTAACACTAGAACCTCCCGGGGTCGCTGAATACCTAAAAGCGCCAGCGAGTACATTTTACCCACGCACATGACAGCTGTTTTTGAATGGCTAAAGAACATATTATTTCACTGTATTATGCTACTGTCTTCACAAAGAGTCTAGAGTCATGAAATGATTATGTCTATAGTCATCAACTATATTTTTGTCCTGTTGTTTTATGTTAAAGGCTTTTTTATGCAGGCTACACTAGTCACTTTTCATAACGGTCAATATTAAGCTAAACAAGCCTGCACTGACAAGGAGAATTAGAAGGAAGTAAATAGCCTACATATTTGGGTGGTGTAATAGGCTATTATAATACAATGCCATTAATCAATATATTAAGATAACCTATGTTATTTAAATGACTAAAATAGCCTATAGACAATAATGAGCAATAATAATTCACCACATTGCATAGGATGATGCGATGACAAATTCAAGCGCACAGCTTCAAATAATTAATTTGTTTAGTTATATCATTTATAATTTGAATTATACCAGAAAACACCAAAAAACTTCGGAATAAAAAAAAAAAAAAAAGGTTTTATTTCATTAGCCTCTCCGATCAGATTTTTTTTCTTAAGGAAACAGGCAGACTAGAATAAATATCAACACAGAAGCGAACAATAAACGATAAAAATGGCAAAAAATAAATAATTGTACCGTTTATTATTTTTTTAGCTCTAAAAAGGGAATATTTATGACGAATTATAACTGGTTATGATTAATAATAAATATTTAGATTATATCTTATAATTAACTGTAGCAGAATCAATATTAAATTATTTGATCTGTCCGTCCACCGAGCAGACAATATACTCATTTATCAATTCAAGGAATATTTATTCTCTGGCCACGGAACAATAAACTGTCCTTCTTTGTACAGTGATAGCAGTAATTCTTAGCCAAATGTAGCAAGGGTTCAAACATTCATTGACTTGGAACTGTGAGCAGTAAACAGAGACAATTAGTTGTGAATATAAGGGATTTAATAACTGAAACTATATCTAACATATAACTAACTAAAACATATATACACAGCATGAAACAAAGTAAGGAAAAGATAGAGAATAGGAAAAGAATGGCAGTATTTCACATCACTTAACCACAACCTTTGAAAATCGTCAAAGAATCCAATAATCACCTTAAAAGTGTCTGAACCTTAAACACGCATATGAATAATTTTAAGCGGTTTACTGCATTGGGTTTTTCGATCGTGTGGAAGAGTCTAGCTGTGGTAGATAACGGAGTTCCTTTTGATGAGTTCGTAATGAGGTCAGCTGGAAGTTTGTACGTCTGGTTCTTCTGAAGAAGAAGTCCACAGCGACTAATGTTACTTGAAGATAAAAACTGCCGGATAATAAAACTCAAGAGGAAGATCTTGAGTGTCTTGAAAGGTGTTGTCTCAAACGAAGAAGTAGTTTTCTGAGCAAAGTTATTTTGGGCTAATCGTTTTTGAGAGATCCTAT
>JADLZN010000143.1:0-116457 GCA_018155175.1 Sinocyclocheilus anophthalmus
TGGAGGGTTTTCGAGCATGAACCGACTTTTTAAGTTCATGCCACAGCATCTCAATCGGATTTAAGTCCATACTTTGACTTAGCCACTCCAAAACCTTCTTTTTGTTTTTCTTGAGCCATTCAGAGGTGAACTTGTTGGTGTTTTTGGGATCATTGTCCTGCTGCATAATCTAAGTGCGCTTGAGCTTGAGGTCACCAACTGACGGCCGGACATTCTCCTTCAAGATTTTCAGATAGAGTGCAGAATTCATGGTTCCAACAATTACGGCAAGTCATCCAGGTCCTGAAGCTGCAAAACAGCCCCAGACCATCACACTACAACCACCATGTTTGACTGTTGGTATGATTTTCTTTTTATGAAATGCTGTGTTGGTTTTACGCCAGATGTAACGGGACACAAACCTTCCAAAAAGTTTAACTTTTGTCTCATCGGTCCACAGAATATTTGCCCAAATTCTTGGGGATAATTAAGATATTTTTTTGCAAATGTGAGACAAGCCTTTGTGTTGTTTTTGGCCAGCAGTGGCTTTTGCCTTGGAACTCCCATGGATGCCGTTTTTGCCCAAACACTTTCTAATTGTTGACCCATGAACACTGACCTTAATTGAGGCAAAAGAGGCCTGCAGTTCTTTAGTTTTTTCTGGGTTCTTATGCCGCCTCTCGCTGCTGAGTCGTCGTTTGGCTCTTGGAGTAATTTTGGTTCTCCGCCCGCAACCTCCTGTAAGGTTCAACCCACTGTTCCAAGTTTTCTCAATTGTGGAGTATGGCTCTGACCGTTCGTGCTCTGGAGTCCCCAAGCCTAGAAATTGTCTTTTACAGCCCTTTCCAGATCGGACTGTCAACGTACTTTGTCTCATCTGTTCTTGAATTTCTTTAGATCGGGGCATAATCTGTTGCTATTTGAGCATGCTTCTCTTTGTCAGACAGGTTTTATTTAAGTGGTTTCTTGATTCAACAGGTCTGGCAGTAATCAGGCCGGTGTGTGGCTTGTGAAATGTAACTCCGCTTTCTAAAATAATGTGGTTAATCACAGTTCTTCCATGATTTAACAGGAAGGGGCAATTACTTTTTCACGTAGCGCCAGGCAGGTTTAGACAGCTTTTTTCTCCTTAAATGAAATCATTTAAAAACTGCATTTTGTATATACTTGCATTATCTAATCTACGTAAAAGCTCCCCTAATATTCCAAAAACTTAATGTATTGAGGCCGAAATCCTGTTTAATGTGGCAAAATCAAATACAAACGGAACGACTGCAAAACCCTTTTTCAGCCGTATACCTTTTGCCTCTTTGGACTTAAGAAGCACTAACGGCTCCCAACCCCCCACCACCTCTTAGAAAAAGTAAAATAATTAAATATAATCGATTCTGAGGTAAACCAATCGATTTTTTAATCGTTTTAAAAAGAATCGCGATAGTTAAATGAATCTATGTTTTTTTTCTCCCACCCCTATAAAACATGTTGTTTACAAAAATTACAAGGCCATTTTATGCCTTTATTGGATAAGACAGTATAGTAATCAAACTCAGGTTGGTGGAGGCAATAGTGTTACAATTACTTACTACTTGGCTACAATTATTACAATAGTGTACTCGTCATAACGTTATTTTTAGGAGATCTTTCATTCTCATCTCACATGTTCTTGTTGAATGTTGATGCGTGTTTAATGTATAAAATGTTTGAATATTTGGTTTATTGTTGCACTTTCTTGTTGAATAAATAGGATGCCATTTTAGTCACAGTAAACTTGACCAAATGTAATGAACATTACAATATGAAATTTGACAACCTTTAGATTATATTTTTGTCAAAAGACAAAAACTGACTAAAACAAAACAATGTTAACACAGGTCCTTAGTCCCTGAATTTATGTCCCTTGCCCGTCACTCTTAATCTCATTCTTTCACTTACACATTTTCAAAACAGGCTATATCGGTATGTAAGAACTAGTGAGAAACCAATGCGTTGGTGTTAAACCATCAGGTTTCATTTACAGTTTATTGTCCCTGTTTTATATAGTAAGTAATTAAACACATATGAATGCCTTATTTCCTGCATGCCCATATTCGATCCCGTAAATCCTTACCCAAGGGCTTCCTGTGCACAAGCGTAGTGACGAACTTCCGCTGTCGCCAGAAGTTGGGATATCAGTTTCCGGTTTTCATTCGCGTCGCACAAAATGTCAGTATTTTCTAGATGTCTCTGAGATCTACAAGTAAGAATCAGCGATGTCCATCGTTTCGTTAATGCCCGGTTCCCTGCTCCAATACTCAAGCGAAACAAGGGATTCAAACTAAATATATAGAGTTATATGCACAAATAGTTTAATCGAATGTGTTATTTTGGCATCTAGCGGCTAAGCTAGTTAGCGACATTCTCATTTTAGAAGCTTGTCTTTTTCAATTTTAAACGCAGACAGTTCGGTTTTGTTTTTTGGGGGTTTTTTTGGGTGATAATTGTTTTATCACTTGTATTAAACTTCTCCCCCTCTCAGTTTTTAATAAAGCCAATCGGCACAAATTTGCATCGTGCTACAAGTCCCATTTAAGACCTTTAGCACACTTTTTTTTAAGTCCTTATATAGATCATGTATTCAATATATTACTTAACGGGGAACAAATGATGCTCTTCGGACTCCTATTGCACGTTAAGATGCAATTAAATGAAAATGTGCCCTTTTTGTTGAACCACATTAAGAGCATCTTTATAATGTACTGTTCACAATTTAGTCCAGAAACGTTTAATTTACATTAATATCAAGAGTACTTTTCAACTTTCCTTGTTTAAGATCATATAACAGTTTGAATTGGGTACCTTTTACGTACAACTCAGGGTGCCTGGTTTATTAAACGTTTTAATATGCTCTATCTGTAGGAATTTAGCATCACAATACTCTAAATAATATATCTGATAGTCTAAAGCAAAATTATACTTTCACCTTTGCTACGGAATTAGTATTGTTTTTTAAGGGTAACTTGTAAAATAGTGTTGAGATGTACGGCGACAGGTAATCCATCCAAACAGTACTGCACAAGTAATTCCTCATATTGGATGTTGTGCTGGGGCTATAACTGGTTCATACCGATACCGTGTTTTATTTTTTTGTTATGATATGATTTTTAATTTTATACCGCAATAACGGTGGTGCATGTCGCTTATACAACGTTCGGAACGTGACACTGTTTGTAAGGGGTCCCTTTTCACTGTTGCACTTTGGTGAGGGAACAGCTGTATGTGTTATTAAGCGTGAAAGTTCTGAAACTGAAGTTGTAGGACTAATAGAACGTGATGACACAGAAGGACTCATCCACAATATCCACATTGATCGCCACAAATATCCACCGCCTCCTGCCATCAGCTCCCGCGTCTCTCACAAACACGAGCGACTTTAGCACTAGATTTAGCAACATTCAGACCCTTTAAGCGGCTTTTTTCCATAGAATATTCATACGGACAAACCTAGAGACTTTTTCTGATAAACCTTAGCTATGGTTCAGTTTTAAGATTTCGCCAGTTCTGTCCCGGACACGCGATATTCTGACTTTCCCGAAATGTCCCCTCATCTCCGGCGTCTGTGTTCTGTCAGTGAGCGGGCAAGACACGCAGCGCATTCAGTTAGCCGCCCGCTCCTGCCCAGCTTCGTCTAGTACTACCAACTCTCGTCTTCCTAGCACCTGTCGCTTACGGATTATTTGGATTATAATTATGAGCGTAGTTCGCCTGTTATATACATGCACTTTAGTTTTGTTGATTTTTTTTTGTTTTTACTCGATACCGCAGCGTGCGCTGCCATAGACCAAAAAATAATTACCAACCCGCATAGCCACTCTATTATGTAGATCAATGTTTGATTGTAATTCAGACGACTGGCGGGCAATTATAAATGATTTCTGGTTAACATGTATTAACCAGTGGTCGTGTTTAAGATCCCACTATTTAGTGTGGTATTTTCTTGCTTCAAATTCAACCTCTTCCATAAGTAAAATAGGGCATTCTAAGTCATATACTGCTATGCCTCTCGCCTCGGAGAAACTATGGGTTAACCCGGGTCATGCATGAAAACAAATACCGGCAGTCCGAAAACCGTTACTCATTTTGAAAAATACGTGATATACAGTTTTTGTCCATTCCGCCCACCTATTGGATGTTAATACACAATAACCATGCTGATAATAACTACCCTAGTTTTGCCCACTTTTTTCACAAAATTGGATCCAACAATGCCATTCAGCTAAACCTTAATTTGCCACCACTTCTGACTACTACTGTAAATGTTTTCATTAGATTTGAGTTATATTCACCTGTGCCCTGATTTTTATTAAAAACTGAGAGGGGGGAGATGTTTAATACAAGTGATAATTATACAAAAAAGACGCCGTCGTTAAACAACATTCAGACGAAGCAAGCTTCTAAAATGCGACATGTCCTACGGGCTTTAGAGCCGCTAATGCCTAAATTACCATCAATTAACTATTTGTGCATAGACCTCATTATTATTTGAATCCCTTGTTCGCTGTATTGAGCAGGGAAAACCGGGCAGTAACGCTACTCTAGACGCACTGACTCTTACCTTGTAGATCTAGAGCCATCTAGAATACTGACATTTTGGGCAAACGAATGAAACGCGGACTGTCTCCCGACTTCTGGTGCCCACGGAAGTTCGTCGCTACCTTGGGCACGAGGCCCGTAGACCAACTTAATAACACTATTATAAAGCCGCCCCTTGCGGGGTTATATGAGGCAAAGATCATCGTCTCCGGAGTATGGTAACATAGTCTGAAATTGGGTTCCCCCGACCTAACGTGTACCAATATTGTGCAAAATAATGCTTTGATGAATTCATGAATTGATGTCCTTTGGACAGCCCCTACGCCATCGTCTAGAAAGATCTATGGGAAAATTCGAACTATCATCTCTTTTCTTTAATGTCCGTGGCCGAAAGTCAGTCCTCCAATGAGTGAGTCA
Source organism: Sinocyclocheilus anophthalmus (assembly GCA_018155175.1). Classification (NCBI taxonomy): domain Eukaryota; kingdom Metazoa; phylum Chordata; class Actinopteri; order Cypriniformes; family Cyprinidae; genus Sinocyclocheilus; species Sinocyclocheilus anophthalmus. Next base: position 4,966 of record JADLZN010000143.1, read on the forward strand.
ATAATTCTGTTTAAGTTTGGGATACTATTCCCTATTATCTCTGTGGTTGGCCTCTGATTACTTGCAGAAGTAGAAATAGGGACAGTTTCAGAATTAGAAATACTTTACCTATTACTATTGCTTTTCGGGATGCATATGACAGTAAATTGCTCTTTTAACTGTAAAGTAAACTTATAAGCCTATTGCGCCCCAGTATTTTTTCCTAGATGCCCTTTAACCCTTCCAATACTAATATACTACTACAACACCACAACCTTACTTACTACCAGTAAGCACAATAGAGTTGAGGGAAAACTCTGAAGTATAATGATGTGTTCCTACTAAGTGTCCGACAATGTTACAGCGGAATTACTAGATTCACTGTTTTGCTGTATTAAGGACCTCCACTTTTTGTAATAGCCTCTTTTTCCCACGCCCCTAAGTTAAACTTTGTTCTCAAAACATGAAAATAGCTAACTTCCATCAACAATAACCACGTGACCACCGGCTTGCAGCGTTTGGACTTCTGGGACTATGTTTCAGGCGCTGTAGTAATATCATTGCGCCTGCGGCACCCTGGTACAGCAGCAAAGTTCCGTGTAGTTACCTATGAAGTGAGATATATTCCTACCCGATCGGCTAAAAAATCCGCAACTTATTCATTTCGTCGTCTAAGTACACGATGTTAACTACGAAGAGTCGGTTTAATAGGAAAAATAAGAAACTTTTGGCATTTTTTGAGCGAGATGCAACGTCTAAGCGCGATCAATGATCATGCTAGCTACAGCTAAATGCTACCGTCAGACCCGAGATCGGCTGAATGTTGCGTACCGTAAAACTCCCCTGTTTAGCTTCTAGGGGAGTATAGGAAATGTAGCCGATTGTCAAAAACTAGTGGCGTGTTCCTTCTAACCATGAAACGCAGGGAATTACCGTTCACACTTTAAAACTTTCCATCTCCATCTACTTGACAGCACCAAACAACTTTTGTGTTATTTTGTTGTTTTTGCAGTTTTATTCTCGTACCCATACGACGGCCATGTTCGGCTGCTGAGATCGATAGAAAAAGCAGGAAGCGATTGCGAGGAGGAGATTACGGATGCAGGCTAGCCAAAAAAACGGAGCACCTACATAGAACACCACAGAGGAGCCTGTACTGTACTGAATGCCATGGATGTTTAGGGCTCTAAAGGACTAAATTATGCAATGAGGGCTGAGAAACATATAGCTATATATACTAATTAAGAGTTTAACACTAATTTGTCTCTTTGAAGATGTTACTTGAAGATTTCTCATGCTTTTCTGAATAATGTTCTGCAGTGTTATATCTGTCTAGCTGCCTAACTAAATGACTAGAGTTACAAAAAAGCAATTTCTCGCACATTACGGTTCCGTTATTACAACCCAGTATTGTCAGTAAAATTAATGGCAGATGTCTGCAGTCTTTTTTTTTTTCAACATTTGTAGGCCAGTTCTCACATGTGACAGACTTTGAATTAGGTCTAACAAATGTGAGGTCACTTTCAGTTGGTCACATGATTGAGTCTAGTCTTCAGATTATAGTGTTTACCTGTTGAAAATGGGGGACAAAAATGCTTGAATTTTCGTAAATCAAACTAAAGGTCCTGGAGATCGTTCTTTTTTTTATTTGTTGTCTTTATGTTCCATTTTTCTGTTTAAAACAATTATCACAGTATTAAAAGAAGCAAACAAAAAGAAACAAACATGTGTCATTGTGTATTGTTGCTTTCAAAAAAGCTCTTAAAACATTTTGAACGTTTACCGACTACAATCTTTGGGTCCCTGTCTGTGCCTAACAACGTAATGACATAATTACATCCAGAAATAGCAGTTCAGATGTCTAAACCTCATTCATAACAAATTACCTTCTTAATGTGTAATGCTCTTGAATATAATCTTTTGAAAATGACATTTTCTAGGCTAATAATAAAATATCACCCTCCACACCTGGTTTATTGTATATGTCACAATGTTAGTCATTGTGTGCCTCAGGGGAATGTGGGCATATCATTGGGATCTGGCCCCGGGCCCTTCTCAGGTGTAAGTCCCGCAGGTGTGTGCGTGTATGGACTCCGCCGGTCGAGACGAAGCATAGCGTATTGTAGCGTAAACTCCCCTCCTCTCCCGCACAATTACTGTAAATCAAATGCCACAGTAATTTGGCAAGAGGATGAGGACTTTTTTATTACTGTGATTATGGTTATGATGATGACTACAATTTATTCCAAGCAGATGATGAAAACGCCGGGCCCTACAGGTGTTGAGTTTGTACAATATAGAAGTTGGTGAAGGATTTTTCTGTAATGTGGCATTATCAAGCTGCTGTGGAACAGAGTAATGGGTGTTTCAGTATTTTTGCGTCAAAAATGGAGAGCAATTACTGATTATTGTGATGGATCCGTGCCATGCTGCGGGAGCGTACTCTGGTATCAAGCTGTAGTAATTACGTCAAATTACTATGCCTTGGTGCCAGATGCAATTTGCGTTTCAGCATACTTGGTTTGGGCAGAAACAAGATAACGGCTCTCAGACGAACCAAGAAGGAAACTCTAACTGTAAATTAGAGTTTGGAGACTAAAGCGTTCTTGAGCAGATGTCAATGTGGTGTCTTAAAGCTTAGTGTACAGCGATGACATTGTGCTTTCCCAACACCTAATCTTTATCACTCACCTGGCTTTTCAATGGTCCTCGATGTAGTGTCATGCCCCCACTTACCAAAGTTATACCAACCAGTGAGAGTCGACGATAGCTGCTAATTTAAGCTCCGACAGAGTGTGTTATCTGTATGTTAACAGCATTAGGACACAGTATGCGTGACATTCGCCAAGTTTAAAGTTCTTTGAACTTCAACAACCTAGGAAATTGTAGGTCTTAAAAGGACAGTTCACCCAAATGGAGTTTCTGCGAAAATCAGGATATTCACTTTCATTGATGCCCAAACCATCTGACGTTGGAAACACAAAATGAAATGTGTTTGAAGAATCTTCCAACATACTTTTACCATATACTAATTTCTATATCATAAACTCGTGCCATTGTATTTGTATCCAATGAAGAACTTTAACATCCATACCTTGTTCCCTTGCTCTCAAGGTTACCTAGAGGCAATAGGTTTATTTAGATATTAAATGTTCTTTAAAAACTTTACTGAAAGGTTCGTTTGTTGACCTAAAATGATTATTCTAGTGATCACTGCAACCCCCTCTTTGGAAACTTCTATCGAAGAGTTTATGTTTTTCTATACAATTATTTCATTGACCTCTTCTGCCAAAGTTTCCAAAATTATTAAAATAAAACGCCATGATGACCCATGATGATTCACGATATAAGTCTTCTGATCATACATAGTTTTAGTGACAGAAAGCAGAAGTATGTGAAACGGATGATGATCAGTGATACGATACATTTTTTTAGCCTAACGATTTTAGCTATTATGTCTAGTCACAATCGAGCAATGTATTTAAATTTACATGCCAGAATAATGGGCAATGCTGGTGCAGTACATTTAGGCCTACCTTTAGCACCTTCAGCCAATCATAACTCTTTTACTTTCTGGGAACGGATGGTTATGAGTGCGTGCAGCGATGACTTCAAACCCCGAGACTACCTCGCAATCGTTTAGAACTTTACTATGGGTTTTTTTTATGGGTTTTTTCAATTTATTGTAAAACAGGTATGTGGTACATATAGAGCGTAACGATACTCGGGCGGTTGTGCTCTAACATGTAATTAACACCCCCATACCAAAAACAGGATTTTCAGTTTAATTTTAAAAACTAACCTATAAAACACATTGAGGGTGAGTGTGTGCGTTGTCATGATTCCAGCCTCGTGGTTCCCCCGTCCTTGTGGTAGGACGTTTGTTTTGAGTGGATTCTCCTATTGTATCTGTGTTTTCTACTGTGTTCAGTTCCTTTCTCCTGCCTTTGCCATAGTATTTGCCCTTGTTTCCACCCCTACGTTCGTTCCATGAGAATTAATTCACTTGAACCCATCCCTTGTTGACTCCTTGTTATCTGTAGATACTGATGTATATATATATATATTATTTAATATAATATAATGAGGATGTATAAAGTCTTCTAATTTTTTTTGTGTGAACTATCCCTTTAAGCCCTTGTCATGCCATAATCATCATATTGTGAGCTTTTCTTTTTTGGTATTGAACATGTACAGTACAGTAAAGAAAACATGAGATACTATCTAACAATAGAAGATTTGATGGTTTTCACATGCATTATGCCATGCTAGAAATGGCCGTTGTTGTCATAGATTACGACACAAAGGTATGACTAATATACAAAAAACAGCGGAGCGGGGGGCTGCAGTTGTCATCAAGCTAAATGAACTGTGAATGTTTTCACGGTGCGTGTCATTAGCAGCTTAGATTTGTTTCAACAAGGCTTACCTGAGGGCTCTATTCATTGGCCCCCAGGTATGAACGGGCTAATGCACACTCTAAAGCAAAGCCTTCTCCCCTCCGCAGGCATCTCCAAGCTGAAAGAAGCCTCATGTTTTCTCCATTATGAGAGCATTCCTGCGCAGACAGGTCGGTCAGCAGATTGCACATGGAATATGCTGAATCCACTCATTTGAAAAGAGCCGTTATTATAGCATGTATTTCAAAATATTTCTAGGATATGACAAACCTGCCTTTGGTGAATAGTTTTTGTTTCTTAAATTTTGCATTGCTTCCTGAGTGTATTCGTTCTGTATATGCATGTTCTTGAAGATAGGCTGCAAACTTTTTTTGGTTTCCTATTATGCATGAGTCATTGCTTCTGTAACCTTTGGTTGCTAGTCTTGTAGTAGTCAAAAATGATTTGTGTGCTATATTTTGTCAAGCCTTCCTTTTGTGCAAGAAGTACACTTTAAACTTTAAACGTTTAAAGTTTCATATTACAAGAAATTTATGTACTTTAAAATGATAATACCTAAGTGGAACGAATGTTTTCGGCACTACGGCTGTTATTACGGTAACTGAAATGTATTTAATTTTAATGCAATTTAAAGTTAAAAAGTGCTTTTTGACCCACTTAAGTACTTCAGTGGTAAATCTTTATGTGTACTTTCATATATAATTTTCTTTGAATATGGTTCAAATGTGTTGTCAATGTTTACTGAAAAGCATTTATTGGTAAACCGAAATATCCTTTAATGTAATTGTGTTGAAACTTGTATTGTCTGTATTTAATTGGGCTGGTCACGTCTCGGTTAAATTTGGTGTCGAGTATTATCACAAAATAAATTTGACTGAAATACACGCCAAAGATGATTTCATAGCTCTTTTTTTGTGTTAAATAGAAAGTATCAAGTGCATTACAATTGTAGCTTTTAGAATAACTTGGATTTTGATTCGCAAATGGTATTACAACCTTTTGGCTAAAATAGCCCTACAAAAAACTTAGAAACATAAAACGCATGATTGAGACATCTCATTATATATATATATATAATATAGTCTATATATATTACTCTTATATATATTCAGACATGATTCTTGCTATCCAAAAACCAGCTTTGTTTACCGACTGACTTTGTGGAGTCGTCAGTCGATTCCCTTCAACGCTGATTCCTTCCGAATTCAAGTAATGGCTCTTTTATATGGGTCTTTGAAGCTTTATTCACATGATTCCTTCAAAACGCGGAATTACATTCAGAAACTAAACATCGCTTGCCCGAGAAGGCCACATTCCTGCTATGGTGTTAAAGGGATGTCTCTGCAAAATGCTTAAACACAGCGTTTAATATCACACTGTAACGTTGCCGAACAAGATGAGCAAACTGAATACCGCAGGAGTTTTAATAATCCAAGAACCGCAAGTACCTCTCCAACATGGTCGGATAGGACTCAGGAGACAAGGGCACATCACCATGGACAGTCACCAACTGAAAAAGCGCACTGGCTACACAAGGACTATTTTTAGTACAGAGACGGAAGCAATGATTAATCAGTAACCATTTCAACTAATAGGAATGTGGGTGTGCTTCAATGAGTAATCCCATGAAATAAGGGCGCGTAGCAGCATGAAACATAGGTTAACAAGGAATAGGACACAAACTACAAACTAAAGTCCTTCGGACAGACACATGAACACAGACAGGGTATCATGACAAACATAGGACAGGGGATTGTTTTTTTTTTTTGCCGTCTTGCTTCTATTGCATTTTGACTATCTTGCGGAATCTTTAGAACTTGTTTGATGATTGGTTGTTCGCGTGGGGTTGAGGGGTTCGTGGGTTGAGCCGAGGGACGGGCTTGGGGCCGGAAGTGTGCCCAGTGAGAGCACTGGGGCTGGGATCATCTGGCAGACATAAGACAGAGGTCGCAGGAGACAGGCAGCGCGGCGACCAAGAAACAAGGCAGGTGTAGGCCATGCGGTATTTAAGACCTGTGGAGGGGTGTCTCCTCCCCACACCACGACAAGATCCTTACGTCAATGATGATCCTCAGTCCACTACGTCAAGCAGACGGGCAGAACAACCCAGGCAGACGGGATGAAAGCGAGGCGGCGAGACTGGGACTAGACACGGTTCTGGACCGCTGCCTGACGAGTTCCGCAGCGGGGCTGCACCTCAACTGGCGGGCTCTAAAGTGATTCGACTGGCGATCATGCTGGATGCTCAGGATGATTCACAACGAGCAGACAGAGCAATGTGTAGCCCAAACACACAGAATGACAACCACCATAACAGGGAGCACCGAGGATAGGGAAACGGTCTCAGTGACGGCCAGTGCTGAAGCCCTTGGAACACCCGCTGCGCGCATCCTCCTCAAAGGACTCTGAACTGTCAGCCATCTTGAGACGAGACTCTGAACTGGCGGCCATCTTAGGACGAGGCTCTGAAATGGTGGCCTTCTTGGGACGAGGCTCTGAAACAGTGTGGCAGCCATCTTGGGACAAGGTTCTGAAACAGTGGCCATCTTGGGACAAGACTATGAGCTGGTGGCCATCTTGTGGAGAGGCTCAGGTGTCAAAGAAATTACGCAATCCTTAGTGTGGGGTACGCTGGAATCCGTGGATGGTTGAGCTCCTTGGCCACCGGAGCTTGTCCCATGCTGCCCCCTTCCAAAAAATATTTTTCATTTTCAACCTCCCCCACTTTAAAAGGAGATTCACAAAACTGCAGGATTAAGTTAACGCGTTAAACTTACAGCCCTAATTTAAATAAATGTGTAATTACACATTTGTACTTCTTGAAATAACAGCAAAACATTAAGACATAATTATTCAAAATGTACTTTAAAGTGAAACTATTAATTTGACATCATTACAACATGCACCTAAGTGTAGGAACAGTCAGGAAAGTGTACTTACTTTAAGTACACATAAGTGAACTTTTATGTCATTAATGTTATATTATAGACAAGTACAGTTTATATACAGTGGGTACGGAAAGTATTCAGACCCCCTTAAATTTTTCACTCTTTTAATCAGCCATTTGCTAAAATCTTTTAAGTAAATTTTTTTTCCTCATTAATTTACACACAGCACCCCATATTGACAGAAAAACACAGAATTGTTGACATTTTTGCAGATTTATTAAAAAGAAAAACTGAAATATCACATGGTCCTAAGTATTCAGACCCTTTGCTGTGACACTCATATATTTAACTCAGGTGCTGTCCATTTCTTCTGATCATCCTTGAGATGGTTCTACACCTTCATTTGAGTCCAGTTGTGTTTGATTATACTGATTTGACTTGATTAGTAAAGCCACACACCTGTCTATATAAGATTTTACAGCTCACAGTGCATGTCAGAGCAATGAGAATCATGAGGTCAAAGGAACTTCCTGAAGAGCTCAGAGACAGAATTGTGGCAAGCCACAGATCTGGACAAGGTTACAAAAAAATTTCTGCTGCACTTAAGGTTCCTAAGAGCACATTGGCCTCCGTAATCCTTAAATGGAAGATGATTGGGACGACCAGAACCCTTCCTAGAGCGCCGTCCGGCCAAACTGAGCTATCGGACGAGAAGAGCCTTGGTGAGAGAGGTAAAAAAAGAACCCAAAGATCACTGTGGCTGAACTCCAGAGATGCAGTCGGGAGATGGGAAAAAGTTGTAGAAAGTCAACATCACTGCAGCCCTCCACCAGTCGGGGCTTTATGCAGAGTGGCCCGACGGAAGCCTCTCTTTAGTGCAAGACACATGAAAGCCCGCATAGATCACCTGAAGGACTCCAAGATGGTGAGTAATAATATTCTCTGGTCTGATGAGACAAGATATAACTTTTGGCCTTAATTCTAAGCGGTATGTGTGGAGAAAACCAGGCATCACCTGTCCAATACAGTCCCAACAATGAAACATGGTGGTGGCAGCATCATGCTGTGGGTGTGTTTTTTCAGCTGTAGGGACAGGACGACTGGTTGCAATTGAGGGAATGATGAATGCGGCCAAGTACAGGGATGTCCTGGATGAAAACCTTCTCCAGATTGCTCAGGACCTCAGACTGGGCCAAAAGTTTACCTTCCAACAAGACAATTACCACACAGCTAAAATAACGAAGGAGTGGCTCCACAACAACTCTGTAACTGTTCTTGAATGGCCCAGCCAGAACCCTAACTTAAACCCAATTGAGCATCTCTGGAAAGACCTAAAAATAGCTGTCCACCATCGTTTACCATCCAAACTGACAGAACTGGAGAGGATCTGCAAAAAGGAATGGCAGAGGATCCCCAAATCGTGTGAAAAACTTGTTTGCATCCTTTCCCAAAAAGACTCTGCTGTATTAGTCAAGGAGTCTCTCTAATACTGTGCAACGGGTCGATCTTCGGACCCATGTGATCTTTCATTTTTCTTTGTTAAGACATCTGCAAAATGGCCACATTCTGTGGTTTTTCATGTCAATATGGGTGCGGTGTGTACTATAATGAGGAAAAACCAATTAAACGTAACTGATTTAGCAAATGGCGCATATCAAGAGTGAAAAATTTAAGGGGTCCTGAATACTCCGTACCCACTGTCATTCTGAAGGCCATAACTAGATTTTTTGACTTTGACTGAAGCAATCATCTAGTGCGAGTTGACAAAGATGTTAATGGAACCCTGACAGAGAGCCTAATCTGTATATCATCTTTTACATCATAGGACACAGTATGCGGGACATTTGCCTAGTTTACCGGTCCCTTAGAAACACTCAACCCTGGGGACAATTACAGACTTAAAGGGGCAGTTTCCCAGATACTGCAATTTTGGCCTTTTTACTCACAAATTAGTTCCTTTTTTAACTGACGTGCTGGTTATTTGTTTGTGGAACAAGTCAAGGAAAGAACGTGTCACGAGGTCACATTCACCATACATTGCAACACACGCCTATATCTAAGTCTCTAGAACCCATACTAAAGCTGTGTCACGGAAACCGCTAAAAGTATTTTGTATTAATTGAACATCTTCCTTCTTCCTGCAGCTTATGAATGTCACTCTACCTCCTGATATTCCAAACTGCCAGTCAGTGTTTTGTTATGACAGTGAAGCCCTTGTGCTGACAATCAAACTACACGGACGTTCATTCATTCATTTATTTTCATTCATACATTTGTTTGTTGTTTAAATTATTATTAAATGAACTTCTTAATGGAGATTCCAGATGAGTGGAATATTCCTCAATGCTGAAATTTTCAAATAGACACAACTATTACATTTTTAGGTTAAGTACCTTCATCAAAATGAAATTTGCCTCTGATAACTAACTATGTAAAATCTAGTTAAAGTTTATTTCAAGTAATGACATTTTTTGATTTCGTTGCCAATAATAATCCTGTTCCTCGCATATTGTATGGCTTAAGGAGACCTAAATATAATGCATGCAAGCCATATGGATTCATACTGATTCCCTTAATTTGATAAGACCCCAACCGGCATATTTATTTAAAAACATTTGCGGCATATGATAAATAGCTGGCATCGGTTTACGCTTTTCCAAAGCAGATTACAGGGCATGCATTGTGTTGCTTTCAGAGTTTATTCTTTCTGCAAACATGCATGTTCTTGCAGATGGACTGCAAACCACTTTCTGGCTCGCTGTCCTGCATGAGTCATTGCTTCTCGAGACTGTAGCCTTTGGTTGCTAGTGTTTTGAGGTTCTTGTTTTTCATTCTCCCTTTATCTGCTTTCTCATCAAGATATTCCCCTATCTAACTCTATTAGGCTTACTGATAAGAAGCCACAGACCGAAGCCCTTTTCCCTTAAACATTTCTCCATTGCACAAACTCTGTCCAACATATAACCCTGTCACAGCATTCCTTAAGCCTACATCTGCCAACACCTTCTCGCTACAATGGCTTCAGTATTTTTTTATTTTTTTGGCATGCCATCATATGGCGGCGTGGGTTGTAATGGTGTGCTGACAGGTTTAGGGTGAGGTAATTTTTTTTTATACACCAGATCAGCCCCCGAGGAACCGTGCAGCCTGTGGGCTTCAGCTTTTAATCAAACAGACTTGTTATTAACTAATTGTTGATATTAACTTTTAACGGATTGGACAAATCACTTTCCGCTCAGCACATTGTCATTTCTGACTTGTCTTTTCAATGCATTCGCAACACATTTGGTTTTGATTGCGTGGGTTGTGGTGTGTGTGTGTTCAGTAATGATGCTAAAACACTGGCGGTGTTTTGTTGTGTGTGTGTGTGTGGTGTGTGTGGGTGTGTGTGTTGTCGTGTGTGCTAAGGTGTGTGTGAATGCTTGCTCAGCTGAGCAGGGTTCAGTTCCTTAGGGTGTTAGAAGACTGCTAGATCATCTGATGGACATCCCGCTGTCCCTCACACACACACACACACACTCCATGGAAAGTGCAACAGAGCGCAGGTCCATGGGCTTCCTCTCTGCTTTCCTCTCCAGTCCTCTCTCGCTCAGGTCGACTTGACTCCCCTGTCCCACCTGAACACGACACATCCCGTAACACCTCACTATGCTCCATGTGAAAGCCTCTTCCACCTCTCCAGCCTTCCGTCAGTGGCAGCTAATGGAGGTATTTGTTACTGTCAGCTCATCTGGCCTCCATTACATCGCTCAGTATTTTTCTCCACTTTTGGCCAAGACACAATGTTTTTGTTTTGCAGCTTCATTATGCTCTGGTTTTGCAATTTTGATGTGCAATTTCAGAACGTCCAGCTCTGGAAAAAGAGACGGGATTGTTTTCAATACTCTCTGCACAGTCTGCCAGAAGTATGACCTTGAAAAGAAAATCCCCCTAAAATTAGGTCTGGTTTATTAGAAAGTCACAACACACACTTACATGCTTTAACATGATCGAGATGGCCTCCGCTTACTTACTAGTGCATGCACATTTAAATGTGAAAATTTTGAGCTTACTGTAAATGCATATTAAAATAATGATTATTATTATTTGGGAACTAAGCTTCATGATTATTTTAGGTAAAATGTTTGTTTAAAATGCTTTAACAGAAAAAATACTTTCACATGTATAAAATTTGTCAGTGCTGGATAGATCGCTTAGAAATTGTAGTCCAATACTGATTACAAATTACATGAGGAAAATAGTGGTGAGTAACATCATTTGGATTACACATATTAGGTAATGTATACTGACTACTTTTTAATTACTTTTAGATTACTTTTCACCTAACTTGTTTTTATCAATCACACTTAAATGGGATTACTTTTGTACCTATGATTAAAGGAAAAAAAACAAGAAAAGAGATATTTCATTCTTTACAAATAGCACGAGATGCATTAACCATTTATTACCGCAGGGTTTCCAAACTGGGTTCATGAACAAACGTAAGGGGATAATGAAAACCTATATAAAAATGTCACATTAAAATGACTGATTTGTCATTGATATGTGCCAACCACAATCGAGAACTGCGAACCCGCAAACATATTGTAAATTATTGACTCTCAGGGGACTATAAGTATATTGTAGGTCAAATGTTAATGGTTTCGTTCGCGACTCGCAAAAAAGTTTGTGGAATCCATATATTACTTAATACACCATAAAAACGTGAGATTGCATGGTCCGACTTCGCAAGGTCACTGGATATTACTTTTACGACACCGTATTCACAGCTGTGCTTAGGCCGGTGTTTGTAACTTGCATAATTCCATCTCATGTGTATATGTGGTAGGTTACAACTTTAGAAAAAAAAATCTTATAAAATAAAAATAAAACGGGGGGGAAATTCAATAAATTATAAGAAGTCAACTGTTATTGGTGTGAATCGATATTTATCAATAGTATTCCATAACAAGTAAAGCTGACTTATGCACACTGTGATCTTGTAATACTGGACTGAGCTCCTGATTACATACTCCATTACATCAAGTAAGTAGTAAATAAATGAATATGGATTTTGCATCCTCATGCACACACATCTCCAAGCACTTCCCAGCATACGGACACCTTATTCACCACCTACTCCCACCCACAGCACCGCGCGGACTGCTTCCCTTCCAGCAAGCCTAAAAAGGTCTTGACCAGATCATGTTTAATTCTCTGGCACTGTTGTCAGAATTTCCCAATTACCTGCTCTCTGCTGACTGGAGACAGCCCCTGTCTGCACCCGAAAAAAAAAAAGATGGCAACCTGAACCCAGCCTTAACAGGCAGCTGGAGTTTCAATCTAATTCCACAGCTGCAGCGGCGGTGCAGTATGCAGTAAAAAGAATAATGAGTTTGTTGATGTCTAAGAAGGCTGGCTCAGTTAGAACTTTTTATACATTCCTTTTTGCCACATAACTAGAAGAATCCGAATAAGTATTTTCTATGTGCATCAATGTTTTCATTTCAACGGCCCTTATTAATTTATTTAAGATTTACAAGCACAATGCTTTGTTTTTGTTGTTGATACTGAAACTAATTGTCCCTTAAATGACAATGTCGGCTGATGGTTACCACAATTTCATTCAACCCTGTTCCCACTGTACATCCAGGAAGTGACATCATTTGGCCCTTTGTTGAACAGCGAAGTAATAACCTAATTCCATTTACTCAGTCTTACAAACCTAGATCTGACATTCGTACAATTCACCCCCTGTGGACTCAAGTTATATATATATTTTTCGAACCTAATAGATTGGATCATACTACAAACCCACATTCCAATTAGCTACACCCGACCGAATTATAGTTTTTATTTATGCAAAGTTTGCAACCCTTTTACCCAATTTTTTAATGATTATTAGCAAAAGAATGCAAATCAGATTTTCTAAATTAAAAATAGAAAATGAGCTCATATTAGTTTTTATTTTCTGAGTTTGATGACCAATAATTTCTGAAGCTGGTTTCTGACCATTCTTGAAAAAATAGAAGCATATTTATGGAACATGCTGGAGACATGAATTTATGTTTAGCGTTATTGACACACACACACACGCACACTCACTAGATTAGAGTTTTACCTGGGTTTAATGTGTAATTGATTTTTTTCTAGGCACTGCAGTAAGGATGTAGTTTGTGACTGTGGCGTCTCAGTTCAGATTGACTGAGGTGCTTTCAGCACTCTAATGAGCGTTGTAAATTACCGGCCTTAAAGCGAGTCTCCACCATGCTGCAAGAGATGGTGTTTTAAAGAAAAAAAATGGCCATGAAATTTATTATTCTTCTGTGATATGAATGAGTGTGACTACTTTCACTTAATGTTAAAAGTAGGTCTACTGATTTACAACATGTAATTTCCCAACAAGAAGCTAAATTGTAATTCAGGGATAGTAAAACACTTTACGATGCATTATTAAATCGACAATTTAATGTGCTAACTCGAAAATGTGTTAGCAGAGAATATACTTATATTTGAAAATACATCAAATAGGTTGCCTCTGTTGAAGCAAAACTGGTCCCAAAATATAATCTTTTTCCAACTTTGCAGTGCTGTGAATATTCAACTGATAAATGACATATTAAGGACACATTATTTTATTAAGCAAATTAATTAAGAATCATAGAGGACCCTATAGTCCATTTTCATAAATTAATAAGTTTGGTTGCTTCACATGTTGGTCCGACTATTTCTTCCAACTAAGCCAAAATAAGATGCAAAATAACATGTAACCAGATGCCGTAGTGAAAAGACAGACTACTCAATATTATTAGTCCTTGACTGTCCAGTGATATTCAGAGTAGCTGGACGAGCAGGTTTTTCACATCAGAGCTATGCTATTATACAGTGTATTTTAGCACAGCTACCATACAGTATTGACCAATCAGCACCCAGAACTGCAACTATCCATTGCACAATAAGCATTAGGATAAAACATCACATTTTTTAGCAGCAGCAGGCTACAAGATTTATTGTTTAGGCTTCGTATGATTTCAGGTGATCATGGTATAATTCAGATGCTGAAGGCCCGTTCACAACAAAGACGTTAACTATAAGGATAACTGTATTACAATGGATGTAGCATTGCATCACTTGCTCACCAAAAGATATTCTGCAGTGAATGGGTGCCGTCACCAATGGGTGGAGTCCAAACAGCTGATAAAAACCAATCCCGATAAATGCCAAAAGTACTCCACACTTCCTGGTTTGGAGAGATCAAACCGTGTTTGTAAACAACTCATCAGTCGCTTTTGACTTCCCTCGGAACATTGATGCTCTATCCTAATATTGCTTTCTGCAGTGAAACCTCGTCTTTGTCTGAATCAGGGAGAAATGTGCACAGATCTACACCCTTCACACGCAAAATGCAGTCCAAAATGATTCTAACAATATTGGCTGATTGATGTGAGAAGACAACAGAAGATGGATGTTTCCCTGGAGGACTACATTATTATTGATTTATTGCTTGCATATCGGTTAATATCACATTTGGTGGCCGAGTGGCATGCTACATTTTTCCAAATCTGTTCCCATGAAGAAACACACTCATCTACATCTTGGATTGCCTGAGGGTGAGCACATTTTCAGCATATTTTCATTTATGGGTGAACTATTCCCTTAATACTGCAAATCCAATCATTTTAGAACCATTGTCATATGTTTTTGTGCATTATGAATTAACATAACATGAATTAGCATAATGAAGCAGTCTGGATTTCAACCTCAGAAACATTATTATCGACCACAAGTCCACCTATCCATTCTATGCATAGTATAGATGTATTAAAATACATTATGTTTACCATGCCCTGTGAGTGTTATGGAAATCACATGACTTTAATTGGCAGCTGTGAACGATAGTACCTGCAAACAACTTGGCGGTTGTTCTTGTGGTCTGGCGGGAGTCTTACTGCGCAATTTAAACAAAGACTGATCATTGAGGCAGAAAAAAGCAGGGTTGTGAGGAGAGAGGGAGGCCTGACAGCTCATGATTGATGATTGGCCGGCACCCTAAGCCTGACACCCACCACTTACCCGTTCTGCATTTACAACAAAGTCACCAGTGTGTCGTCCGCCTGCGCTCTACCCCGGCGCAGCCAATCAATACGCTGGGGCCCAACACTCCAAATCACACTCGACCACATACTGCTGAGTAGACACAAGACACGGGAGGGCACATCGTACATGTAGATTAAAAATCTGCCACCGCTAACCTTACACCGAAGACACTCGCAGATGCTCACGTTAAGAACCAAACTGTATGTCTGCTCATGCTGAGACGAACCGAGGGCTAGAGGGACAAAAATAGCGACCCATGCCAGGATAATCAAGCTCTCAGTGCAACTGCATTGTAAACACTTGAATTACAAGTTTGTTTAAACACTGAAATGTTTACTTTTTCGAAATATCACATGAATGAAACGTCAAGCCAAACCGACCGCTTTCCAAAGAGAGCAACTCTCTATGGAAATTCTCTCTATGAGAATACATGTTTGATGAATTCACAGACAGAGAAACACAACAGTAACTGGGTAATTCTGCAAAATGGGCACCATTTGTGTCACTTATGTACATACTGTATGCATTACAATATAACAATGATTATGGGTTTATTATTTATGTATGCTACTGTAAGGCTGCATTTATTTGATGTACAGTACATACAGTAAATGTACAGTAAAACAGTAATACCATGAAATATTACTACACGTTATAAAATAACTCTTTTCTATTTTAATAACTTGTGAAAGTTTATTCCGTGATTTTTAGTAGTCATACCTTCCCGGAACATCATACTTCAAGAAATCATCACTATATGTGCTGATTCGGGCTTGTAAGAACACGTCTTATTTTATCATTGTGAAAACAGTTTCTGACATATTTGTAAATTGTGATACTTCGTTTCAGGATTATTTAATGAATAGACATTCAAAATAAAATGTTTGGATTAAAGTGTACTTGTTGATAAAGTAAGTATTTCCAATTGGGGGACTTTACTGACCCCCAACTTTAAAACGCTCTACACTAGATACTACATATCATTGTTGTCAGTAATGATTTAAATTTCAGTCCCTGTACCAGTAACAACCTGCTTACTCTGAAACAAGTCGGAACTTGTATATCTAGTTTCTGACTTTAGTACGAACTGCATGTCAGTTTAACCTTTCACCAACCCTGTTCCTTTCTGAAGGAATAAATACCCCACCCTATAACCACATTCGCTAGGAATGCATGAATTCGTCATACTGTCTGAATAACCATCACAGACTCGCACTTTTTTATTCTGGTTTGGTGATAAAAGTCTTTTCAAGGGTGTTGATTTCTGGTGGGTGAAATAAAATATTGTGTTTTCATTACTCCTGTTTCCGGGACTGGTGTATACCCTCTAGTACAGATTTAAATCTTTTTTTGCACAATAAGTTCAGGAATGTGTGTGTGTGTGTGTGTGTGTGTGTTTGTGTGTGTGTGTGTGTGTGTGTGTGTGTGGGTGTGTGTAGTCTTTCTGCTCACAGTTATTATCAGTCATAAAACCAGAAGTAGTAATAAGATGTATAATAGTCTTACTGAGATTATTTATTATCATGATTTTGTTCTTTATAGTTCAGTCATTATCTGCCAAACCAGACTAATATTCGTATTTTGACCATAATTTGCCCCCAGATTGATCTCCAATGCCATTCAAGTCAAGCAGCCACAGAGAATACGCCGTTTGCTGCAGTATTAGCGTGTATCTCTCAGTTGTTCAAGGACATGTCAGCGTCCTTATCAAGTACCATTAGTGTGAATAGAATAAATCAGGACAGAATTTAAGAGTTTTGGTTGTCGACACTACACATGCTGCTTCATAGTGCTGAAAGTAAAATAAAACTTAAACTCAACTACTGGACTTTATTCAAATGATCTGTTTAAAAATAGTTCAGTCCTGTCTGCTCCAAGACATTACAGACAAACCCACAGAGCCATTTTCAGAAACGATTACCTTCAGACATGCGAAATATCTTAAAGAAGATGAGCAAATCTATTTCAAATTATTAGGTACATCATTTGCCTTTCTCTAAAATCATCTTCAAGACAATGTAAGAACTCCAATAGTTCTTTTCTTCATCTAAAGTGATGAGTGTCATATTAGCATTGAATTAATTTATCCCATTACAATAACATTCATGCCTCGTGGAAGGTGTGCATATATTTATTCATGAGCTAATAATGGAATGCCTTTCCATCATAATTATGTGCCACGCATAACTATTTACGATCTCTCAAAGAACCTTTTAATCATCGCTTTTCAAAACTGTTAAAAAAAAGTCTCAATAATTTCCATCTGAATTATAAATGTCTTCACCTGAACATATCAAACTCTTTAAATCAATATAAAATAGATGGTTGTGATGGGATGAGTTCAAATCTGCTATAAAATGCTCATATACTCCCATCAGTGACTATAAATTACTATTTTAATGTTTCAGTTTGCTTTGTTATTTGGTAGCTACATTGTTTGGCAGAACTTTATGTCTGATTATTAATATTAATAAATGTAAAACAATAAGAATAAATGTACATAAACATGTTTATTGATCAATGGTGTCTAAAATTGGTACAATAAACCGGGGAATCGGTTTTAATAAGCAATAACTAAAACATAAGTGTGTGTTCCAAATAAAATTTTGAGGGTAGTAATATACAAATAAAAATACTTCTAGTTCATACTTCAGATGGGTGTCGGTAAAAAAATAAATCTCAAAAAGGGGGGGGTCGGTGCTTGATGTATTTCCTTGCTGCCTGCTGCATCCCTTGGTCTGTGTGTAACACAAGCTCTGCATCAAGTTACAATAGTGACATCTAGTGTGTCTGTTCATGTTTCATGTTTCAAAAGCAAGTGCATGCATGGGGTCTGCTTTTATACAGAGAGAATCAAGCTGTTTAGGACACCAACGCTACACATCCTAACATTTGACTTCCACAGACTGATAACTGCTGGAAAAACAAATGTAGGACTAGGACCTATTTTGAGGAAATCATGTATGTTCTAAGCAACATTGCAACTAGATATCAATTAACTCTCATTACTTTGTAACTACATGTCAACTAACTCTAGAGTATGCCTGACTGTTCGGTTAGGGTTAAGGTTAGGGTTAGGGTTAGTAGAATAAGTTGGCATGTACTTGCAAAGTTACTTACAGTCAGTAGAATGTGTGGGATCAAAATAAAGTGTTAGCACAATCGCAGACTCACTAATACGTCGAATTACATGACTATTAAGCTTATAGTTTTAAAGTATAAAGTGGACTATCAGAATAAAGAGTTGACCTGCTCCCTCCCTGGCTAATAATAATAAGAATAATAGCAATGAATTTGCATTTTTTTGTCAAACTATCTAGTAAAACAACATTGTTAGGTTTTAGGTACATTATTGTAAGTCAAATATAGATAAAGGGGGAAACATCAACTGGAAAAACAGTAATATGCAAAAAATAACTGAAATGCATTTGGTTTGAATTCTTGGCAGAAATGTAATGCTTAGGGGTCAAAGAGGTGAGAAAAAATCAAAGTAAGAATGGTTTAGTAAAATCATATACCACACTTGTAAAATGCGGTAAATGCTTGAATTGGTCACATTTTTATATAAAAACCAACTTATATATATATAATATAGATAATATATCTATATATCTAGACCATTGACAAACCATCATAATGAAAATACAACAGGCCAAGGAAAGATTTTGTATTTAACATGTGTGTTTGTTTTTGCGTGTGTCTTGGTGTGTGTTGTGTGGTTAAGAGCAGTCTAAAGTGGTGGGCAGTATGCATAATGGAGTTCCCAAGCAGCTGTAAATAATTAATGCAGCAGGAAAAGAGGGTAAGCATTGACCTGCTGCATTTTCATACATTAATCTCGTCCTGACTAATGGCAGTATGCATTGAGCTGAGAGAGAGAGAGAGCACGACACACTTCTGCTCGCAGACGTCATGGGTTTTCCGGGATACTAACGGAGGTAAAGTCAAATATCTTCTGTGCTGCTACGGAATATTCCATATGAAAGAAACGGTGACTGACATTTCAGCACTTTTGTTCTTTTATTTGTAAATAAACATAATTAAAAATTGTTTATTTTTGTGTACAGTTGCATTATACAAAAATAAAGGAAATCAATATGCAAACACTGGAAATCACTCATCCGGTCTGTACGAACTGACCTTTTGCCTCTATATAAGAGTGAAGATTCTCATATATTATTTGTAGAGTACGCATCCCCATACAGAGTATCAGTAGGAGCTCTTGGTAATTCAAGTAAGTATTAATCTAATTGCGTTTGAGCCTTGCTCATAAATAGAAGCAGCATTAGTGATTACGGGAGATGAATAAATATTGCATCAAGTCTTTGTTATTTGCAGAGAGCGAGAGTTCCTAATGGTGCACTTTTCCCATACAATCTTATATCCATCCATTAAAACAAAAGGTTAGATTCCTAAAATGATGCCCCTGCATGCTACGGAACACACATTGGCTGCCCTCACCTCAAGGGCGTAGTTTTGGTTTCATCATTGGGGGGTTAAAGTGTGAACTGTGTTAGTTTAGGTTAATTTATTTGTTTGTTTGCTTATATATTTATTTTTGTGAAATGGTGTTTTGTGCTACCATCTATGCAAAGTTGGTGCAATAAAGTAACATCATAGTTAACAATTATTTGTTTTTTATATATATATATATATATATATATATACAGGTGTGTGTATTTTATATTATTAGCCACTTATAGACTATAGTTTGACATAATTGTTCTAATTCAACATGCCATGGGAAGTCAATCTAACTTAACATTTTCTTATATTGATATTGTCTATTTCTTACTCCTTAACAGTTCATCAGGCTCTTAATGATTTAATCTATGCCATCTTTTGGAATATCTAAAGGCCATGTACCATAGTTCTTAACTGTAGCATTTGTTATAATAAGACTATCCTATTAATCATTAGCAGGCCAATAATGACTTTTTTAAAATTAATCAATATAACATTTGTTATGAAGAAACAACCGCCTGCACATTTAGAACCAATATGGTATAAACATTGGGGGGGGGGGGGGTATCCCCCCTCCCACAAACTACGTCCCTTCCTCACCTTATGGCTCTTGAGCCATCGTAGACAAGCTCTAGATGCCAAGACTGTTCCAAAAGAGTCAAAATCATACAATTGTTTTGGAATACATTGATATAAGAAATTCATTGGAAAGAAGTCGTCATATAAATTTTGTATTTCAAACAAGGTAAAAGTCCATAATAAATGCACTTTTTGTAATGTAGGCTACATGAGTAAGATTTGGCTCATCTGTTTTATAACGATGAACTTGAAAATTCTGATCTGATAATAAACTCTTACATGCACAAAAGCAAGGTGATGGAGTATGTTGTGAATTTCTGGAATTGTGCTAGAATTGTGCCATAATACCCCTACAAATATATACACTACAAACACTTTAAAAGAGACAGACATGTAGATGTTTGTGAAAGATGTTTTCTCTGTTTTAGAAGGGATGATCATTTTTAAATCATAGCCTATTTATTGCATCAAAATGTGTTAATACTTTACTATACTATAGTTAGGGGTGGATCATTTTATCAGTTTTTTATTATTCATGCAACAATACATAGGCCTATTACTGTTATAGTTTTTATTAATAACCATTGCTATATAGCTAACAACTTTGTCTAGTGCTCTAATGACTATTTTTAGCATGATTTGTGAAATTTTGATTACTGTCAGTTTAAAGTCACCATGAAACGAAATTAAATCGTATTTTTAATGGATACTGTAGGTTTTTATAACTACTTTACGTGAACTTCATTATTTTTTTTTAATTATGTGCCTCTATCGTAAAATCAAACAACGTTCACTCCCATCCCCCTCAAAACGACTCCTCTACTCTTCGTTCAACGTCTATGCACCGGGTCCGGAGCTAGTGACGTGAGGGGTAAACGCTGGGATAAACGACAGGGGGAAAAGCTGAAGCTGATGCTTCACTTTATAGCACTGACACCAGTCATAAGGGAGTATGTTACCCTTAAACATTAAAAAGATATTAGGATATTACGACAACATTACTCTTAGGACATCGCAAACTAATTTTTTCATGAATATGACTTAACCTGATAGAGGATGCGCTCTCTCTCTCGCGCGCACTGTTTATGCATGTTTGTGCAGTAATTATCATCGTCATCCTTAATAAATAAACATTTATTCATGCTTGGGTGTCGGCTGTGAATCCAGTGGAGAGAAATCCCCCACCACTAACTGCAAACTGGCCTACATTTTGTTAGCAACGCCCCACCTTCCAACGATCCAATCAATTCCTGAAGGACGAAATCAAGTCCCGCCCTCTCATTTCAGATGCCGTTTCACTCGAATATATGTCACAGTAGAGAAGAAAAGATAATCGCAACTTCCGTTTCATGCCGACTTTAAGTGTCGGCGATGCAGTGTTGCCAGATATTGCTATTAAAACAAACAAAAAATAAAAATAAACCGACGTTATTTCCAATCTTTTGCAAATAAGATACAGATGTGTGACTCTAAACTGCAACTTCCTACTTTTTTAACTTTCTAAAGTGTTAAATTAAGTAGAAATAAATTTAAAATAAGTGGAAGACAAGCCTAAATACGCTTAGCTGGATCTGGCAGGCTTCCCCCGCGCCCTCATTCACAACTCTCTCAAAAAGACTCAAAAATTCTTGTAAATTGTCTAAACTGAATTATACATGTCATGGAGACATTCATATGAAGAGTTTAATAGTGAATTAGGAGTTTAATAGTGAATTAGTCATTCAGAGAACAAATTTTATTTTTGAAAATGAAAAATTCATAGCTGGCTACAGGCCTGCATGTACTTACTATTACTATAACACTAAATTATGCATAATTACTGGCAAGTAACCCAAAGTCAAACCCTATTCCTAAACCTAACCATATAGTAAGTACATGTAGTTAATCAATATTACTCAGTACTTAAATGTATAATTATACTATAGCAAGGACACCTTTAAAAAAAGTGTAACCAGTGTTCCAAATCAGTCACTTGAGGTTGAGAAGCAATGGAACCAAATCAGATTCCATTTCAGTTATAAAGCTGTCTTAGAAGGCAGCTGCATATGTAGGCTATAGATAGCAAGTCAGGTTTTGAAAAAGAGCCAGTGTGTGTGTTTCCTATGACATTATGACAGTTTTAACTTTATTCATGCCCACCATCACAAATTACTTATTTGCTTTGCACATGACGGGACATTATAAAACTTGCGAGAAGCCATAAAGCAAACCTGCAGGGACAGCAGAAATCCACTGAGGATTTCACCCACGGAAAGCCCCATCAGTACAATCCCCCATAAGCCTTTGGTACCCAGTGACCGAGTGTGCGTGCGAGGGTGTGAAGGATGACCAGGATGTGTCTTCTTTGTGGAAATCCTCCCAATACCAGCAGTCTAAGTCCGAGAGTCAACAAGACTTATTCCGAAAGCCCCACAGTATTAATAGCGAAGCATTAATAAATCATAGTGCCAAGCGGCTTTTATCTGAACCACTACTCTGCCTCAAATGGAGGTTTTAAGCTCACAGCCATGACATGAAAAGAGAAGTTCAAAAGAGAGAAAGAGCAAATGCAAGGCAGATACCCCAACGTAAAGGTCAGCAATGAACAGAAATCAGCCCTGATCCGGATCCTGGATAGGTTCCATACAGATTTCTCATAAATGAAAATAATTATAAAGGCACAGAATTATCTACAGTGCACAGAAAACAACAGGTAAATTGATTGTCATGACTACGCTGCCTCTGGAACACATTTACACTGGAAGTGAGTGGCATGTCTCAATACAACAAAACTAGATCACTAGGTCATTATAATCAGCTGGGTTAATTGGTAAGCAACTAATAAGGTCTGAAATAAACATTTATTTAAATTTTATAGCCATACAAACATACTGGTGGTGAAACACACTAGCAAAGTTATGATTAAAGTTAGGATTATCCAGATCTTTTCTGGGAGGGGAGTGCATAAACTTATTGAACTAGATGATATAATATATATATATATTAATAGTAGATTGATAGATAGCTAGATTACATTAATTTATTACATATGTATTACCATTTATCTTGCAGACAAACTATTGTTAAAAAAAACTATTGTAAACTTTATTCCTGCATGAAAAATGTCTCAAAACCCCCCTTTTATTGCACTAAATTAACATGTTACATTAACAGGCCTTAAAAAAAAAGTTTACACTGGGAATTCTGCAGAACTGAGATTGGCTCTGATGTTTTCAAATCCAGAGGCTGTGAAAAGAGGAACTGTTTAATCTGCGATGAGGTCACGGATGTGGAATGTGTCTCCAATCGATCATCCGTGTGAACAATAAACAGTTTGTAAAAGATAATTCAGCCATTATCCACTGAGATATCAGCAATAACTGTTTGTTTAACCTTTGAAAGGCCCTAGCCGTTGTTTCTCTATGGTGTTCAGAGGTGAAACTCAATACCCAGCCGGAGCCTGTTTATACCTGGTCGTCTCAGCAACTCCAAAACACAGAAGTCCATGAATGAAATTCCAACATATCATCAATCATCCCTGACAAAAGAGGGATTGTTGTGGTATAACAAGCAGGGGAGTGTACGTGTGTGTGTGTGTTTGTGTGTGTGTGTGTGTGTGGGCATAATGCAACATGCCCATGGTCTCTGAGCCAATCCTTGTTTCTACGGTTGTCACTATCTAACCACAGCCACTGTGAATGACTCACCACTAATAATGCATTGCATATCAAAAGATAAAACAACTAATGTAGAGTTACTCAACCGGGGTGCCCCGGGAAAAGATGCAGCTTCTAATTGGTTCCAGAAGAGTCAGCTGCAAATTGACCCTCCTGCCCACATGGCTAATTGTTGAGAATAGTCAGATTGCGGTTGTGCATTCAGCGTTGCAGAACGATATCAGCTATCTGAAAATGCAGCTTAAAACACCTCCCATCAGCCCCCCTCATTTTGCATTTATGATTGTTAATGAGGCTTTGCAGGAAGTACACCAAATGCCATCATAACCCTATATCCGAAATCCCAAATTTGGAGTCTGGTTCACATTTGTACCCCTGTGTTGATTTAGTACGGAGTGTTCAGGTTTAAAGCGGAGCCCACAGAGAGGTACCATTTCAGCATGAAAGAAAACTTCTCTAAACGAAACAGGCACTTCGTGCCGTGCCTCATTGGTGGTGAAAAGTAAATAACTTTTGTCGAAAACCACAGAAGCTGTGGAGCATTATTTCAGATAACTCCATCTTACAGAAAGACAAAAGGAGCAACCATTAATATGCACCCCAATCCGCCGAATCACTAGATTGCATAATGTGCTGTGGCGGCACACAAGTAAAACCTGTTTAAACTTTACGTTTCCTGCCAATAGTGTCTAATGGAGTCAATAACAGCTCTTAATGACACATGTTGATGGACAGGTATACTTTGAGAGTGCGAGGTGAGGGAGGTAGACAATGCCGCCCTCTCCGCCTTCTCTCTGATGTTGTGTGTGTTCAGCCGAGCTGCTTCCTTATCTGTCAACCTGCTGTAATTTAGGCCGGCACTCTGATCACAGCCCCAACCTGCTGGACCTGTTGACGGCATGCAGGAGTCACGCACACGGAAGAGACACCAAGACAAGACACCATCACTCACTTCTCTGACCTCATCGACAAAGCTCTATGCTATTTCAAGGACGATTCCCATTCAATTGCACTTAACGTACTCTTTAGTGCCCCCACTCGCTTCTCAGCGAGGCGATTGGATGTCTCAAAGACGGAGGGCTCTTTTTCCTTCGCCTGGCTCCCTCTCATTTACCCAAAGCAATATGTAACAGTTTCCTTATTTTCTCCATTGGGACAGCCATGGCAGTAAATCTCTATTACTAATATTCTTCCATATGGTCGCATGTAAATTTGATGGTGGAGCGCCCGAGGCTGAGGTTGCAGCTGAGAAGCGGTTGGGTAAATGTAGCGTCATGCAATCCAGGCCAGGAGGGGCTTCCTCAGCTACATCTGCTCTGGGACGCTGAGGTGTAATCAGAGAAAGGCAGGCCCCAGAGCTCGGCTGCCACTTTTATCGGATCCTAGCTCGGAAAATGAGAGGGATCCATCATGGAGAAGGTGTTGACAGCATGTGTGTTTGGGTGTGTGTGAGCGTACGACTTTGTGATCATATGTTCCCCAGCTCACGGCACATACACTTGGCTCAGAGTTGATTTCCTTGAATTGGAGAGGGTTTGGGTTTTGTGTCAAGAAATATAAAATTGCACAATATTTTGCGAAACGTCTCTGCTATGTCTTGAAATCCCAACCTTCATCTCCTCCGTGCATTTTATAACCAGAACAGACAAGTAACCCGAGGATGTCATTACCCATTAACACCAAAATTTCCTCTGCAATTGAACATTGGCCAGAATGAGGCTCACAATGCATTGACAGTAGATTGTAATTGCTTGCTGGTAACACTTTTATCTCTAAGGTACAACTGGAACAGCTTGCCAAATCCAAGATGACTGTGCCACCCCGAGGCTCCTATTGGAAGGGTGTGAAGCCACAGGAAAACCAGTTGGTCTGATCCGATAAAGAGCCACATAATGTGCCTCGCTGGAGTTCCCTGTGGAGAATACTGAATGCATATACTCTGCACAGATTCACAAGAATTAAAATGGTGTTGATGGCCTCATTGGGTAGCACTGTTAAAAACCTGATAATATTAAAAGTTTATTTTATTTTGGTGACTCTATACTAAAACACATACGCGTATATCACACTATTGTCAAAATTAGTCATTCAAGTGTTGACTGGATAGCTTTGGCAGTTTGTCCCTGCTGGAAAAATGCTGTAACTACATCATTTGGCAGACAAAAAAGTCCTAACAGCCATTAAAAAGTAGAAATAGAAGCAAATGAAGCAAAAACAACAGCTTCCAGGTTGCATACTTCGAGGGCTACATGCACCAGCTAAGCAACTGTCATTGAGATTAATGGGAATGATAAAAGAATGCAACGTGCTCCAGTGCATACATTCAGATATCTATTCAACAACTAGTTGACAAAAAAGCTAAATACCATGCAATATATAATAGCTAGAACATATCACAGGTGTGAAATGTTTCACTCTGAGCAGTGCTGATTGGGTGACAAAGGGAATGTAGAAAGAGGTGGGAGGTAGGTATATACCCGCATGCACCTCTGCATGAAAGATGCATGCAATTAAACGTGATGTGGCACCACAGGCTGCCTCCAGCCAACTCAATCCATCATGGGAAACTTTATCAGTGGGTGTCCGTCCCAACATCCACCCCCCAAAGCTGTAGCACTAACCTTCAATTCCAAACTGCACCCTAGCTGGGCCTACAGCCTAGCCGCCATAACCTGATACCCCAACTGCAATTCTTACACCAATTCCGCCCTGTACAAAACATTTTGGGTTTGGCTTTCATTCCTGTTTACTTTCTTTCTCAAAACATTACCTCAACTCTACTGCAGAGATTGTTCTACACAAACACAGGAACGACGATGGCTTCTACTAGAATTTCATAAAATATGCAGTAACAACATATGTTTATTTATCTGCAAATAAGCATTTGCAGGCATCATGCTTCAAGAAGATGTTCTTTGAACCATTTCTAATCCCTTGTCACTTGTTTTTGCCATTTTACTTGAGTAGCTGTACTATGATAACAGTTATCAGCATTTCTCCACTCTTGAAAAGCACCAACCACCATGTTATGACTCGAATGCTCAGATAAACTATGGTCAACAATACTCTATTACTAGACAAAAGGTCATCTTACATGCAAACCTGGGGTTAGCTGTTGTTTTTCTATTCTAATCAAAATGGTCCAGCGCGCTGTGTACTCCGAGCTTTCTCTGGGAAACTGATAACATCTAGTAATAAAGTGAGATGGCTGGTATCTCTTTTACATGGATCGGGTGGGACCAAGACAATATTTGCTCAGCCTTGCTGAACGCAGTCGGTCCCTATGCTCTAAATGAGGTGGTTTGAGAGGACCACCAATGACTGATTATCCTATCCCGACCCAGAGGAATGCTGACCTCTGGAGAGCACTTCATTAGCTGGCTGGCACTAGCCTGTGATTGAGCTATCAGCAGTAGAGACGGAAAGCCAGCCAAGCCGGTAGAAAGGTGAGTCCCTTTGTCCAGAGACAGGTGTGTAACTGTAGCTAACTGACAAAGTTGCAAATCAGCGCCACTGAAACGCTATCTGAACAGGCTAACCGTGTCCAGATGGCCCTGTATCCATGACTATTTCTTTCTTCCTTTGTCTCCACTTCTCATTCTCTCGTTTCTCAGATACACAGACAGTTTTATTTCTCCTCTGCGCTGACGATGCATTATAAATGCGCATCATCCATTGTTCGTATTTACTTTGATTTGCTGCCCTCATGCATATTCATTCCAGACCCTGCGAAGATTCATGGTGTTGCTGTCCAAGATGTGCTATGATATCATTGTCCCTTTTTGCATTGTTTCAATGTATTGCACATTCAGCTCTGTTTTAAAGCCTAGAAAGATGGCCCATGCCTACATGCGAACACAAATTTGGGGGTAAATGGTTGCTTTTTAATTGTTTTAACACTAATAATTTCAGTATTGGATGAATTTTATATACATTTATAAAATGTATCTCACATTATCTGCAATCTTGGATTTATTTTTTAACTGAGCTTGTAGCAGTGCATTATGGAAGTGCATTTTACATGGAAGGTACATGCTGAATGGCTAAAATAGTTAACTTTGTTACCTGTTTAAGCACCTTTTATGAATTCAACGTATTACTCTGATCAGAGCGAAGGCTGACCTTTTTAAATCAGCCATGACATGCGACTCCTCAGAAGCTGTTATCTAATGGCCCAGGCTGACCCTTTAAATAGGATGTCTGAATGTGTTATTGAGGATATTGTTTCCTATAAACATCTAGCACTCGGGCAATAACAATCACATCAGGCAAAATGAAGTTATCTGAGAATAGAATTAAACTCCAAATGACCCTTTGCTCTGCTTCACAGCCCTCCATTAATAATTTCTAATCTAATCAGGGAGGATAAATGTACTATCGCCGGCCACGCCAGGCACCTTGCCAGGAAGAGGGCCATTCAGCGCAAGCCGGGCCTCGGATGTGGGGTGAGAGGGGAAAATAGAGACATCTTTTCAGGGGAGGCCACTGCTTGATTTCCTCCTTTGTTAGCTCTCTCTTGGCAAAGTCATGTCCTTGTAACTGATAGACATGCCTCTTTGTATATAACCCGGGGTTGACTGATAAAATACGGAAGGGGGGGGGGGATAAAGAGGGTGCTCTAAACTGGCAGACATTACTCATCCGACCTGGAAGACGACTATGTAACATCCTCTAAATAATCCCTCTCATTTGAATTAGGTATTACTTTCATCAACATGCCTATAATCATTCACGCACACACATACACAATCTACATTCAGTCGATGCAGAATGCATTGTTTTGGGCATACGAATATGTCAGTGCCTTTTAAGTTCTACAATCTTGGACCATGCTAACAAATGAAATGTTCATAAAGTGTTCAGTGATGTAATACATTATAAAAGGCCAGTGCTATATTGCAAATATAGTCACGACTAAATGGAAGTTGGCATCTGTCAGCTCTACAATCACAGTTTGCTGCATTAAGATGGAATTTATCTAATGTACATCACCAGTGTGTATTCTATGGTGGCTATAAATGGCTAATCCAATCAGATTTTGCAGTCAGAACTGTAGCGTCTCGACCAATCTGACACACTAATTTTTATTTGATTTAACAAATAAATTATTCATTAGATTAACAAATCGTCACAGTCCCCTCACTCAATAAACTGGATGCCAGGATTTCTGCAAAACACCAGGCCCCCTGGTCCCCATGACAACTAATCATGATATCACTGGTTTTATGACCCCCCAGGAATGTGAGTAGAATAACCCACTCATTGTCCCCATAGGAAAGGCAGAGTAGAAATGGACTTTTCTACTAATTAATTCATAGGAAAACCTTTCTTTGAATGAACACACGTGATCCTTCAGGTCATTGGGTATATTATTGTCATCGTTTATTTTGTCTTTGAAATTGTATACTGTGATGCAGGTTTATAATCGAAACACACTCCTGTCATCCTTTCACTATTTGTAATCCTACCTTGTCTAGTATCTATGAATTCGCCTTCTTATGATCGAAACAAGCGTGTATATTATATATTGGTACATAGGCAATATATATTAGGGTCCTGAGAACCTGTAGTAATTTCGATTCAAGTCCATTTGCAAATTACCATGCTTAGAGACAAAGGGTCGTAAACCCTCCAGCAATTGCCACCTCCCGCTCGGAATTTCCATCTTGCTCATTGGACAAGCCCATCTTGAGATGCGGGGATCTTCTCCGACCTTAAAGGTCCGGCTCCAGTGACCCGCCCCAGTCGGTGGTTCGGCAGATTCTAAGATGAAGATGTGAGAAAACGCTTCAGGATACCAAAGCATTGTGCCAGGCCTTCTTTCGGCCTTGACTTTTCCATTCACCAAAGATTCTCTGACTCAACCTGGTTCTTTTCATCAACTAACTTCAGCAAGATCTTGGGCCTTAAGATTGCATCAGGAATCTCTTTCAGACAGACAAGACGTGCAAGTATCAAAGTTTGTTTTATTAATTGATACATTAGGTATTATTTGTACCTTTTTACAAAGGTGTGTTTTGAACTAAGAATCTGATGTTTTCCCTCAGGTTTTAGATCTGTTGAATATGCAAAGTGTTTCATAAAACTCATTCTTTATGCCTCTTTCTGTACTGAGTTAAACTTTCACCCTTTCCTATACCAACTGTCTGTTTGTGTGTGTGTGTTTGTGTGTGTGTGTGTGTGTGTGGTGTTGGATGTGGATTTTGACCGTTTTACGTGTATATGTGTATGTTAGACCAGTTTATGTGTTTATGTAGTCTGTTGGACTAGTTTAAGTGTTTATGTAGTTAATAAAACCTTACTTGTATCACACTTGACGTGTTCATTGTTTGCTTATAACTGGAGTCACTTAATCATGCAGTTTTATGCTACAAGCTTTTGTAGAATTGTTCAGTAAGAAAGTTATTTCCTTTAACCGGGAAATTAACGTTCTTAGAATTGACAGACAGTTAACCCTGAGAGGTCAAGTAAATACTTAAAGCGGATCTAAATATTTATAATTAATAACTAGTTATGGTTAATTATTCATATTTCCCATGAGTTGATTCGTTACAGAACTACCCTATTGTCACGTTACACACGGAGGTTACTGTTTAGGTCGGTTCTGTCACGTTACACTGTTCAGGAAGAACACGGGAGGCACGAAGGAACATTTAGCATCTTTTAATACAGCAACCTGGTATAATCCACAATAGGTAGCTGGGCAAACACGTAGAAGACAAATCCCAAACTGAACAGACTGGGGCTTATAGACTGATACGAGGGGCGAGAAAGGTGTGGGGAATCAAGTAATAAATCAACCGAACGAGGACAGGAACATGTCCAAATAAGGCAAAACAGGAACTGAAACACATGACGAAACAGGTCCAATCCTGACATTTTGCCCCCTCCTGGAAGGTGCATCCTCGCACCATAGGCAACAATAGAGGGAGGCATAGGTGGGAGCTTGGGAGGAGGCTCAGGAGGAGGACAGATACCAGGGAGGGGGCTGGCAGACAGAGATCAGGGAGGCGACGAAGGAGGGAAGAGACAGGAGGGACCCGGAGCAGGAGGAGCACAGCAGGGACCCAGGCCCAGCATATGATGACCCACGGTGGAGGCGACGGAGGGAGGAGCCATGGAGGAGGAATGGCCGCCGACTCCAGGGGGCCGACCAACGGCGGTGGTGCAGGTGGTGGAGGAGCCCGAGGTGGAGACGGAGAGCCAATGAGCCAGGGGGATGCCGAGGATCCGGGGGGCCAGGGTGGAGCCGAGGACTCTGGAGAACCGCGGCAGAGCCGGAGCGACTGAGGACCAAGTGGTGGGAGGAAGGAGCCCAACGGAGTCCAGAGGGGATGGCGGGTCTACGCCCGATCAAGGCGGAGCCGGATTGAACGATGGAGCCCGGTGGAGCTGGTGGATCGACGGGTGACGGTGGTGGTGAGGGAGCTAGGAGCCAAGGTGGAGCCACTGGGTCCACGGGCCAAGGCGGAGTCCGGGCCTCGGAGGCTAGAGGCGGAGGTGGAGGTGAGGGATTCTCCAGCCATGGCGACGCTATCCCGCAGAGCCCGCACCGTAGTAATGGTGGGTTGAGGGTGAGCAGAGGGGCTGCCAGATGACAGCGGTGGAGGAGGCTGGAGCTGGTGGTTATTTCTGCGCCTCCGGGCTTTCAGGGCTGCCCTCTGGGCTCAAAGCCCTCTCCTGGCTGGACTTGGGGACTGAGTCTCTCTCATGGCTGGACTGGGAAACGGGAGCCCACTCAGTGCTGGACAGGACCAGCTGGGACGAAGGAGAGAGGAGAGGGGGCAAATCAGCTTCCAGCTCAGTTTCCCAGTCAATAAGGTCCCCTGCACCCTCAGCCACGGTGCAGTGGGCGGAGCTCCACTCCGCGCTCTCACCATCCACGGCTTGCTCCCTTGCGGTGGGCACTGTCGCCGGTTCTCGTACCTGGTCTGAAGGGTTCAACTCTAAGTCCGGGGCGATCCTCTACTCAGTCACTTGGCTTTGCGCTGGCACGCTGATCACTGGCGGTAAATGGCTCTCCGTCAACGGTGGGCTCGGGCTGGTGCTCCGCATCGCGGGGAGATGGTGGGTTGGGCTCTGGGTCGGGAGTGGTACTGGCGAGATCCTCCTTGGAACTGACGGTGAGCAGGGATCCGTTTCTCGCCAGTATCTACTCCACAAAGGCGGCGAAATCTGCTCGAGGTCCATCTTCGTACGACGGCGCTCTGCACACAATGTTTAAACTGGCGTCGTAAAAAACACACAGAGCGCGTCGACCGGGTAGCTGGTGGTGTATCCTAAGAGCCGGAACAGTCTTATATGATCCTCGAGCGATCTCTCCCCCTGCTCCAGCAGGAGGAGGAGATATTCTGGGGAGAAAGAGGGCATCCATGAGGGTACAGAACGGAATAAAAAAGACACTGGGTGAAAACAGGAAACAAAACGAAGGGTAGACACATGGAGGTTACTGTTTAGGTAGAACCGACAAATACAAACTGAACAGACTGGGGGTTATAAGGACTGGATAACGAGGGGCAGACAGGTGCAGGGAATCAATTAATAATCAAACTAAACAAGGACAGGAACAAGACCAAATAAGGCAAAACAGGAACTGAAACACATAACAAAACAGGTCCAATCATGACACCTATGGTTTCATTCATCACTTACCTCCCTCATCTTTTTTTTCCGATAAATGGGAATGCATGTTTGTCTAAATAAGTTTTTTTGAATATGTCTCTTGAATTCTGTTGAGTGTTTTTTTTTTTTGATTGGTCGAAGACAAGATGGCATCATTCACAATTTAACATACACCCCCCCCCACACATAATTAGGAAATGATAGCACACAGAGCCCGTTGTTTACTAAAGCCCGTTGAATTGACCCACTAATGCGACCACATGGAGACTTGACATATAAATAGCTTTATTTTTGCAGGATAAAAATTAATTCATAATTCATTTGGACAGCAGTATATATGGAGTCCCAGCCTCTGAATCCCTAATAAGGAGCAATAAGGTGGTTGTTTGGATCTAAAAAAAAATAGAAAAAGGGAAGAAAGCAAAGGTTTGCTTTTTCTGTTTCCATTGTGTGTGTTTCCATTGTAACATATGGCCATCAAAGCTTTAGCTGAGCAGAAGAGTGGAGAACGTAGGGAGCTATTTAGAAAGAGTGGAAATTATTAAGTCAATTTGGTGGAGAGAGGGTTCAAGAGCTGCCATCAAATTGTTTCAATAATGAGCTGTTTCCGTTATTATTGAGTGGGAAAAAATTACATTTTCCGACTCCTCAAAGATCTGCAGATAATTGGATTGGAATTACAAATGAGATCCCTCATCATGGCCATCCTAATAAGAGACCTATTTGGCAAAGTTAAATTTACTCTAAAACCATCTTGACACATGCAAAATACATCAATTAATTAAACTCACTTCACATAAAATACACCTGGTATCCAATCCAGACGATCTATGCCAATGCTAAAATGGATCTAACACTTTCATCCACTTTTATGAGAAGATTATCAATCTAAGATGTCATCGCTATTAGACATGCTAATAACTGGCTAGCCCATTCATTTGAAGTTTTCTCAGTTTCATTATTCCCACTGCTACCATATCTAACCTGTGCCGCACCAAAGTCATCATGCATCATTTATGATGACTTATCTATGTATCTGAGCTCTTGTCTTTTATGAGCCCTGCTTTAAACCCTCTCATTAGCCTTCAGTAGCTTTGGGAACCTTCCACTATTGACATTTCTCACTCAGTAGCAGTTTGTTTGATGGGAACAGCATCTCTATTGACAAACTGATAGCTAGGAGGCACTGAGACCCTGACAAGGCTCCACACAGCCTGCCGCCCGTTCAGGCCGTGAGCTCAAAGAGGCTCGTGATATTTTTCTCTGTCAAGAGTTGCTCCACAGTCTTAGTCATGCTGCAACATGACTAAGAAATGCAGCTTGCTAGATACTTCCCACTTGATTCAAACACACAAACTGACCAAACAGAGACCAAATGTCCACACATCGAGCGTAAGGTGAACACATAAAGACTAAGGTGAAAGTCAATATATAGAGACTACATGTCCACACATAGAGAATAAGATGAACTAAAAGTCTATATAGAGAGACTAAATATCAAACAAATTAAACATCCTTGCATAGAGACCAAATGTCCACATATAGAGACTAAGATTAACTAAAAGTCCATGTAAAGACATAAAATGCCCACACAGAAACTAAGATGAAATAAAGTCCACACAGAGACGAAGATTAACTAAATGTCTATGTACAGAGACTAAATGTCCACAAAAAGAAATGAAACAGCCTCACATAGACCAAATGTCCACACATAAGAAGAACTAAAAGTCCATATAAATATCCACACATAGATACTAAATGTCCTCTTATGGGGACCAAATGCCTACAGACAGAGCTCAAATGTCCACACATGGAGACCAAGATCAACTAAATGTCCATATTTAGAATGTCCATATGTCCACACATAGAGACTAAGATAAATTTAAAGTCCATATATAGAGACTATATATCCAAATTTACAAATTAAACATTCTCCCATAAAGATCACATGTCCACACAACAAAACGTTGAACTCAAAGTTCATCTTACATGTACAAGTGATATACTGTACAAATGTCCAAATTTCAATACATAGATTAACTGTCCACGTATAAAGATTGATGTCCATACACTGAGATTAGAAAACCATATCGAGCCTACAAAGCCCATAAGTTATAGATGAGAAACTAAAATGTCCACACATTAAAGCTAAATGACCATACTCAGAGATCATGTCGGTATAAAGTAGCAAAATTTCTGTATGTAGCAAGAAAATAAATAAAAACCTCATGCACATACTGTATATAGTCACTAGAGAAACTAAACTTCCCCACATAGATACTAAATGTCTGCATATGGAGACAAAATGTTCACACATAGAGACTAAGTGTATGGAAGTTCAAACAGGGATAAGCACCAGTATGTGGTAACTTGGTTAGTGAACATTATTAATTTACAGGCTCTCTAACAAATGCGATCATCAGTGCTCTCAATTTAGCACCTCAGTTCAGGTCTGCAGCTGCAAAACATAGGCTAATATTGCTGTGGCATTGCACAATATAATGCAATGTGATCGCATGACTATTCCCATGTCTTTGGGAACAACTTTATCAGTGTTACAACAAATGCTTAGACGCGTTTATGAATCCTTATTTAATCAATGAATACATAATTCATGGAATTAATTGGTTGATTCTATTGTATTTGTGAGATTTTATTGTGCAATCCATGAAATTATGTTTCCAATTGCATTTAGTAACTGCAGTTGGCTCATTTACTTAATTTGAATTTATAACATTTCATCCTGTTCTATATGACAGCTTGTTTTAAAGCATCATGTCATTTTAAACAAGTCATCACCAATTGAGACATGCCATGATTCAGGAGATGTGCGCTTTTAAATAAGATTTGGTCACCTTCACCGAGTTCCAACATTTTCTCAAATAAGTATGTTTTTATACCAGTAAATGTTACATACAAATTAGAGCAGTCTGAATAATGCTAACGTTTACCCATGGTGTTATGTTTTGTTTAATTGTTTGCTGTTCAATTATAAGGACTGCATTCCTTACACACATTCAGTCAACAAATCACATATGACTGAGTCTGAAGTCCCTCAAAAACCACTTCAAACTCAATTGAACAATGCTATTGACTGAATCAAACTGAAAATAAGGAAAATGTGAAATGTGTTTAGCACGTAACCAGTGATTCTCATTGGCCGCCACATGACTGCTGATTTAATAGAAAACACTGTTGATCTACTGAGCTATGTCAGACACAGGTTGTGCCGTGACACAAAGGATTGACGACGGAGAGAGAATTCCCTTCATGTCTTGACATAAAAACAGCCAAATTTATGGCCCATAATGCCATTATTCAATCAGCTGATTGATTTTGTACTTCTGTTTGGAGTTATAAGTTCAGACTCATCTCCCTTATTGACTCGTACAGCAGGTCCGGGGCCTTTCTCCTCTCACAGTGTAATTGCATTACAAAATCAAAGTCCTCTTCCTTTAACTCTACAGGGCAGAATGATAAATCCACGCTTACATCTGGAGAGAGACGGGTGGTTGGGGGAGAGAAGGAGATGAATGAGTCAGTGCAGCATTCAGGCTGGGGCTGATTGCTCCTGGATTTACTTCATTACTGTGTTCTTATCCAGTTAAGAGCGAGACCAAAGAGAGGAAGCCATTTCAGAGGCCCAGCGCTCTGAGAATGCTGAATCTGCACTTTCATTTCACTTAGCAGCCACATTCTACAGCATTATTTAGGGGCCGTGTCGAGACTCTTCTGTGCTGATCTAGGATTAGGGTTTGACTGGTCAAGATGTGTATTTTAACACCGAGCTCTAGCGTTTTTGAAATTCTCTTCTAATATAAATATATAAGGGATCATTTGCAGAAAATAGATACACTCCAAAATCGATTACACGCAGTGGATGCTTAACAAATACATGGAAATATTGAAATACTGATTTGAGTTGAAGCTATGGTTTACTGAGCAACAAAATCCTAATATTATTAATATTATTTCATTTTAATTGAAATATTTATTTTGCTCTGCATATTTGCGTAATTGTGATTCTTTACTAAAACTGATACTTTATATTACTGGATGCATTCTAAATTTCTACATTTGAATTGATTATTTGGGTAAGCTTAAATCGAGATGTATTTTGTGGTTTCGAGTTTGTAGTCTTTCTGCAAAGAGGTAAAACCTTATTGTATTGTGTTTGTGCTGCATGGTTGAGTAAAATGTGTTCGTCACAGTTCAGTGCCGAGCTGCAATGCCGTTTGGCAGGCGACAGCTAGGTGCGTCAGTTGCAAAAGCAACCGTACACATGCGAGAGTATGAGAGCGTTCATGTGCATGTGGGCAGGCAGGCCGTGATGCCTCTTGCCATGCACCTTGTGGCTGCCCATTAATATAATTAAATTGCACTAAAAACTTTCCCTTTGAAACAAATTAATTAAGATGCTATTATTTAGCCATTGAGAGGTTAATGACCGTCATTAGAAACAAAGGCAACATCCACCATCATTAGCCAAACTCAGTTATTTAGTCAATTCTGGTTATTTACTGGGCAGAAGATTAATGAGGCCCGATACTGGCCCAGATGCTAATTAGCTTTAAAAACATAACACAATCCATCACTGCTTGTGATTGTTACAGCGACACACACCGACACAGACATAGACAGACACACAAACAGAATCACAAATACACACAAAACGCATATTCCTACCCTCCCAAACAATCTCAGTATATAACAAATCGAATTAATTAAGAGCCAATGTTTAATCATTACAATATGTACTTACTGTATACAATGTACACTAAAATACAAATGTCTCCTTGTATCTTCAACTCAATCCATCAGAATCCTGAAGCATTGCTGTAATGCTAAATGCTGACTCCCTGTAATCCAATGTAATCGAATATAAATGCTCTCTGGACTGGTTTTGGCTGAAGTGATACAGCAGATAGCAGATCTAATAAATAACTATAAATATATGATTCATGTATTTTCTCTATTCACGCTGAAAAAATAGCAAATAGAAAATGAAAAGGTATGTCTCAAAATTCTCAGTGGATGACCAAAGTTAATATCAAGTGTCTTTTGTTTAAGACACAATTTGGTCAGTTCATTTGTTTTTAATCTGTTCTGCATATATATTTTATTATGTGAGAAGCAAGAGGCTTTTAGCCATGTACTAGCATACTTGCACAGCAATTTAAGAATCAGTTGGCAACAGTCAATTGTACGGTTCAATTGTCATTTTTTGACCAATGAGAATCAAGTCAAACAATCCATGTAATAATAGAAAATAATATTTTGCATCTCCCTGCTTGAAGTGCTTGGGGAGCAGGGCTGCAGATTAATGGGCCTGTTTAGGAAGTCATGAAGAGGACACACAGGGTCAAAGCTTGTCCCACTCCAGTCAGCTGATTGGTGCAGATGAGAGGACATGACTGCCATGGGGCGTGACTGCATGGCAACCATATGAGTAATGGGTTTAGCTCCACAGGGCATTGAAATGACATTGCAGAAGATAACGGAACTTATTGTCAACCATTTATACTGGAGGGGATTTATGACCACACCATAAATGTTTATTAGCATTTTTCTATTTATAACTTAAAATTTATAAAAAAAACGGAGACAGCTCTTGCGCCAGTGTGTCTTTGGTCTTTTTATGATCTGTGTGCATAGCAGGCCCCGCTCCTCTGGAGCCTTCTTAGTGAGCATGTGTGAGCTCTGCTGTGCCGAACATAGCCAGTAAGCGTAGTGAGAAAGAGAGCGAGCACAGATTTGATTTAAGACACACTGGACCTGTGACTGTCTTTTATCTGAGAGCCGGTAAATCATTCAAGCTGTACATCAGCAGGAAATAGCAGGCCTCTGGGCAGCCCCAAACACACTCCCTCAGATGTTAACCTTGCTGGAAAAACTCATGTTCTCACACGTCAATGTGTTCTAAGAGAAGCTAAGGGGGCAGTTTACAATAAGGTCAAAACTAATGCAATGACATGGTTTGCGGCCCAAAAACATACATAGTACCTCTGTGAGTGCCGATGTAGACAGCATTTACAGCCATAATAGGTGTTCTCTCAATGCAAAGACAAAGTCTGTTCCTAAAAGTAAGATACCTCCCTTTGATGGGATTTTAAGATAGCATTGCATCTATCGCATCTGCAGAGAATTAATTCCCATAAAACTGAAAAATCCATCCAAGGTGACAGAAAATAATTCATTAAAAACTAAAAGCAATGTGTCAATAAAAACAATCAGTGTAAGTTTAATGTAATTTATAAGAGACTATTCATAAAATATTTGTCATTTGTCATGTATTTTTATGCTTATTAGAGTGTCATGTTGTTAGTTTAGCAACATGCTAACTGCAGATTCCACTGAAATCACTTGTAAATAGAAAGTTCAATGCACTTTGTGTGAAGAGCATCATTTGTATAAAGGTTTTTGCCCAACTGTTGACTTAAGTTCTAGCAAGAAATCAGTAGTTTGGTACTTAAATGTTTACTTGACTATTAGCAAAGTTGTTGTAGATCATTAGATCTACATTAGATCTGAAATCAGACTCAGAATAATTTGCCTTCAAACTTTCCAATGAAAAGTCACTGGCTTATAGCGAGACGAGAAGTCAGCTGCCTAAGCTTTAGTCACAGTTGTAGAATTGTTGCCTATGTAGAATATTTGGTTAGCTACCCTAGAAGGTAGCAGCCAACAGTCTGTAGGCAATAGACAGCAAGGCAGCTTGTTTGGAACAGAACTACTGAGTTTGAGTTGTGTTTGACTTTCCCGTAGTTAAAACTGTACAGCATGGTGCTAACAACACCAAAGGTAATGGGTTCAGTTCTAAGGGAATGCAAGAACTTATTAAAAGAAATATTAAGTGTATACCTTGAACGCAACATAAGTCACCTTAGATAAACTTGTTTGCCGAATGCATAAATATAAATGTTCATGACAAGACACCAGTCTGTTACATCTCCTTCTTCCTCCATCAGGCAACTGATCAATATTCTGGCAGAGGAAGTCCTGTCATCAAAAACCATCTGAAAATGCATATGACATAAGATCTGTGCACGTATGCGTGACAAGCTGACGTTGCAATAGTGGACATGTTTTCTCAAAGACCAAATCGAGTATGCGTATCTAATTTGAGCCAGAGTGTGGCCAAGCTAAAAAGCCCCATTGGAATGACATCGCCCTCGTAAGATTCCCCCGTAGGAAGTGGGATGTAGTCCCTTTGGGAAGAGTTCATAATTCTGCATGTCTCTGGATCACAGACACACGGCATTGTGGGGTTGGAAGTAATCCTTCTAGAACAGTGCCTCACGCTGTTGTGTGGTTTTAAGCTAAGCCTGGCTCTGCATGGTGTATGAACATGCTACATTCCATTCAATTCGAAAAGTCAGAATATCCAACTTCCAACTAGGAAAAGTGCATTAGAACGTCTTTGGAAGCTTTTGTGGAAATGTAAAAAAATTGTATTAGATTTCAGTAGTATGCATGATGTTATGCAAACATGGCAGCACCAAGGGAGGAATACACAGTTAATGATAAAAGTTCAGTTTAATCAAATAAATGGGTTTAAGAAAATTGGGCTAACCTAGTGGGTTAAAGGGGTTTTGGGGCATTTGTTAGCTGGTCATGCTAGGGGACTGATAATCACCAACTTGAAAACCCAATGGACATCATAAACTAGCTATTATACTAATAAGACTAGCAAACCATCGTTAGATTTTTTTGCACAGTTATCATATAACTGCAAAACAGATGCTAGCACTGCATAGAATTGTTTATCTTCCAACATTCAGTTGCAAGGAAACTATTTGATCATCGTAAAACTGCAAAGCTAACAGTAGCCTTGCATTCTGTTTACATATCTTCCGGGCATCAGTCAATGCAAGGCCTTTGTGTTGGGAAGTCGAAGATTCCACATGCAACACTGAATGGTACGCAGTGTTAGAGCAGAGAGAGGCCTCTGGAAGGGAACCAGGCACAAAAGCGCAGCAGCTGCTGCTATCTGCTGGCTGGCTTCATATGCAACCGTTCGGTGCACTAAAATGGAAGTGATGCTGCCATGTTTTGGCCTTCATAGAGCAAACCACAAGCATATCACAAGTTCCCCACTTTGATCACACCAATTGCTCTTAGGGCCTGAGATGTGAGAACTGTGTGTCCAGTCTGGCCTGAAAATTCTTCACATTTTAAGATACAGATCTAATTTGTAATGCGAACAGAGCTGCTAAAATAAGCAGTTGCCTTTCTGTACAATAACTGATTAATTAAATCTGACTGAGAGGAAGTATGTCTCAGTGTCAGATGCCCGCTGGTGTTCCCATCCCTTGGCCATGCCGAACATTCGTCCAATTTGATGTAGACATGTTATTCTCTCCTGGCTGCCTGCCGGCCATACTCGATCACACCTCAGCCTTTAAAGTGCACGCCAAGATCAGTCATCTGCTGGGGCCAAGGTGTAGCTTTATGAAATAATTACTTCACTGGCCTTTGGAGTATGCAGCGGGCTGAAAATAAACAGCAGTGGGTTGCGCAGGAAGAGAAAAAGCGTGAGGAGAAGAGATGCAAGGGGCCATAGTGTGAAATGAGAGCGGCAGCAGCAGAATTTATGGCTGACATTCATGTTATGGCAGTGGTTCAGACGTGACCTCTTCACTCACTCAGCAGCTGCCTGCTCTTCACTGCCTTTCTCCACCTGTCCCGAAAGCACGCCACTCTCAAGGCTGGACCAGATAAATCTGCAAGTCTGTAATGGACACTACTCTGTAAGTATGCTGCAAAACCTAGTGAGCTTTTTCACAAAAGCTCTTTCAAAAGATAGACACGTAAGATACCTACTTTGAAACTAATTATGATTACGAGGCAGATTGCTGTTTAATAAAAACACAATTTCTTCTGGATCCTTGCACAGTACTGTGTTATAACCTCAAAACACTTTTACCATGGTGCATTATTTGTAAACTAATACATTTTCACATTTGTATCACATAATTAGCATACTACTAACATAGTAACATAACTTGCTCAGTAGCTCATCTGGTACAGTGCTGCACTTGTGATGTATGAGTTCTAAGGACCATAAATCATGACTCTTTATAAACAAGCTTAAAAATTTGTAGAAGCAAGCTATAACTTGATCAAGCAGTAATTATTTAGCGGCACTAAGCTTAATTTTCAAACTGATGTGATACATACAACAACCAACGTAATAATGCATTATCCCTTTCACGTTTCATCTGTTTTGAGGAGAGTTTAACACACTTTTATAGCCACTGACTAGATATTTCATGTTGAAAGTTCTGCGAAATGTGCAATAAGCAGCATAATCATTTTGCAGAAATGTTGCCAAAGGCACATATTTCCAACGAACCTGGGATTAATTAGCATGCATACATGTCCGGATGAAGCCGAGCTACACAAAGGATTATCTAGGTGCCTTTATCTAATCCAACATTGCAAAAAAAAGACTGGTGTGATTTAAAATATTGGTTTAAGATTTAATTATGGCATGTGAAAATGCTGAGCATGGAATAAGGCTGAAACGTACCTCTCCTCTCACCAAAGCCTCTTCAGCCCCCACAAGCCCCCCTTAGAGGGCAGCTGCTCATATAGGCATTAAATAGCAAGACTAGGCTTTAGAACAGTGCTCATAACTATGTTTTTCTCTCTTTTTTCTTGCATTCTGTCATACCTTCAACCATTGGAATGAGTCTTCATGTCTTTACTTGCTACAGGTATTAAACCACCAATTCACTGAAAGAGTCGGAAATAAAGAACAGGGAGAGGGGTAGGGGGTGTGGGGTGAAGGAGAGCCCATATCTCAACAGTGATTTACAAGTCTGACTTGTTAAAATCAACACAGCTTCCTGACAGCGAAAGGAGATCAAACCAACAGGAACAGCATAATCAAACGCTCTGGCACATGTGGAATCTTCACGTTCACATGCACACACAGGCATGTCATAGTTCCACAGAGCATGGCAGCTGTTGACCCTACTGAGAGGGTGTTAAAAGGTGGAGAGTTTGTGAGAAAGAGACAACACTTCAAATCTACCACCCCATGAAAATTATCACGTACACTTAGCTAAACAAATCAAGTCTTGTTTTGGTTAAAAAAATACCTTTATTTTTGTTTAATTTAAGCCCTGACTGACTGAAACGTTATTCTCAAAACTCTAGAGTAGGGGGACCTTTAACATTAAGGGCCCTTTTTTAAACTGGAAACATAGAACTCTGTCAAACTACAGTATGTTTTAACTTGAATTTAGATTTGATCTTGCCCTTGATCAACCTTCCAGTGGATTTTGTGCAATAGTGTGGATTTTTGATATTAAATGTGATGGTAATGACATGATATGGTTATAACGTTTTTCACATTTTGTAGACAAAACTATGAACTTCACGCAACAAGTCCTAGAATCTCAGTTGTTCTTTTTGCATGATAAACAATGATTCACAGTGGTTCTTGTGGGGGAAAATAACAATATACATGTATAACCCATTTTAAATTGTAAGTTCTTGTGAACAAGTGCATAATACGATTTCCTTAATTTTAACACAAGTTTAGTATAGATGGGAAAAGTCTGGATATGGAAAAAGCCTGAATAGAAACACACCAACCTGTATCACACCTATCAGTGCGAGACTGCCAACTGAAGCATTAGTGCTGAGCGGATTTGTTTACCTGAGCAACCCACTGACCAACCTGTGTCAATACTGATCAGCACTGTGTGCTTGAAACAGTGTCTACAGTAAGTGATCTCCTGTATGCCAGAGGGTGAGTTATTTCTTGAATTTGTAAAAAGCTGTATTTGTTATTTGTGCACTTGATCCCATAATGCATTGGTTACCATCTTGTATTCAGTTTAGCAACAGTGTAACCTGACTTATTTTTAGCACATTGCAAATATATTATATCACTGTTAGTATTAGGCAGATATATAAAAGATTTCAGGGACAGATGTGTAATAGGAAAGAGGGTTGGAATCAGGTGTGTTTTATTAGCATCAATGCAGTCCATTGTTAACATAGTGTTTTTATTTGAATAAAGCTAGCTAGCTATATTTTTCCATTTTCTATCCATTGATCTTTCATTCATCACACTTGTCATTATAAAAATACAAATGGCTTAAAATGGTTTTGTGTGTAGACAAGGTGACATCATAATATTCAAATTCCAGCTCACTGTTTCTTCAATCTGACCCTGTTGTGGCCTGGAAAATGTGCAGCATTTTAAAGCATGAGATAGATGCAGTGGCTTGTGCTGGTGGCTGTCGTGAGGAATAGGGCTTTGTGCTGACTCTGATAACTAATGCAGGCAAAATGACATGCTGCCACAACCACACTGTACATTAAACTGACCACAGGGA
The DNA here is from genome assembly GCA_018155175.1 of Sinocyclocheilus anophthalmus. NCBI lineage: Eukaryota > Metazoa > Chordata > Actinopteri > Cypriniformes > Cyprinidae > Sinocyclocheilus > Sinocyclocheilus anophthalmus. The sequence goes on from JADLZN010000143.1 coordinate 48,984, forward strand.
GATGAATGCAGGGTGCTAATGAGTGTGACAAATAGACTCCCCATGCAAAACTGCAAAGGTAAATTCCAAAACTAAATGCATGTGTGACAGCTACCGTGCAGACAGTAGTGATAAATGAACACTAAGTGCTCGGCTTGGTGTGCCGAGGCCCAAATAAATTTCTCCCTTTCCCCTCATCCTGTGTTTTCCCGCTCTCAAAATAGAGAAAAGTCTGAAGCGCGTTGCGCTGTGTAAATCATATTAAAAGCTTTGATAGGATATGCAATGGTGTAAATTAACCTCAAACCTTTAAGCAGCCGATTCAGTGGCATTTAGCTGAGTGAAAATCCATCTGGAGTGGAACTATTTTAGGGGGCAGACTGCATTTCCACAGGAAAGCATGTGTCTGGTTGACTCTGAGAATGCAGGCAATAATGGGAGCAGAGAGACTTGCTGTCCCTCTGTTTGTGAAGGTTAATGGTAACAGTTAGAGGCAGCCTAATGAACGTCATTAATTAACCACCAAGCCCTCCTCGCATTTCAATTACTCTGAGGACTGACTGGGTGCCAGAGTTATAGAGGGGAATGTACTTTGTTAGATATCCTTCCCTACGGGTAGGACTTGGTTGTGAAATCACATCACCACACCACACTATGAATCCAGACTTACTCAACCTCAAATCATGTCTACACCATCCTGCCACTGCAAACCACTGACATGGAACACTAGAAGTGACATATATAGTTGTGGGAGCAACTTCTGTCCAGAGTGTTCTGTGGTGTCAAAGCCAGGAATATTGGCATAGGTACAGTTGTGAGATTTCAGTTATATCGTATTAACAGTTGGGAAATGCATAGAGGTTGACCAGGTCGAACTATCTGCAGAAATTACCAGAATATTTAGTATTTTAATATTTACATTTATAATATATTTAAATATATATTACAGTTTATTGAGCACACAATAGGACATTTGAGGCACCCTTAAGAGGGTTCATTGAGGTTTTAGAGGGTTTCATCAGTGTGGCAATCCGAGGAACCAAAATATGCCTTTTATCTTTTAATTTTTACAGTGTATGATACATAAGGATTGTTGACTAACTTAACCAGCAAGATTTCCATGTACAATCAACAATATTTCCCAGTTGGGTATCTAAAGTCAAGCGAGGCGACAATGTTCCTTTAAGTCAAGTTTTGTTATTTTGTTACTTAGTCAATCTTTTATGTTGTCAGTCGTTCGTGTTGATGTGTTTTCTTGGGACTTAAAGTTTGGATTTAATAGAACAGTGCTATTTGGATGTAGCAATAAACAGTGACATCTCCATATCCGAGGTTTTGGATGTGTTTTCTTGGGACTTAAAATTTGGATTTAATGGAACAGTGCTTGGATGCCTGGGCGAAGAGTCTGAACTTCCGAATAAACAGCGACATCATCATGTCAGAGCGTTTGGAACTGTTATGCTGCTTGACTGCTGTTTTTGACATTTTTGGGACTGCTTTGCTAAATTCGGTTCAGCATCTCACTTTTTTGAAATCCCTGCGAGCCCTCTGCCCATGGTTTTGCTTTACCACTCAGCACTCATGGGGAGTAAAGTTTCCTCTTTCTCATTGAGTAGTGTTTCTTTGTGGTCCTGCCTATCCGGGCTTGGCTAACATGGAGAGGTGTGGCCTCACTTTACCGTTTTCCGCGAGCCCTCTGCACTCGCCTATCCGTAGGTCCCACACCTCTCGATACCTCTGTAAATAAGTTTTCCACTTGTTTGGTGAGTTGTGTCTTGTATGGTTTTATGGATCATACCTAACTGGGCCTGGTTAATGTGGTTTTGTCTTGTGTGGCTGTACTATTTTTCGGTGAGTGCTGTTTTAAACTGGGCAAGAGTATGTCTTTCGCTATTAATAACTTTTTGGCTTTGAGACCGCTGGTTCTAGTCATCTTGTTCTGGTTCTCATTGATAGCATGGATATTTGTTATACCTCATCGCAGCTGCATAACCTTAACTGTCCCTCCCGTCTGGATATATCTACATATGAATGGTGTAAAACCCTCGGAATTTATGACTGCAACCCTCTTTCTTCAATACCTGTGGTCTGGTCACACAGATCTAAGCGTTACCATAGTTATGATATGACTTTCCATCGTGTCCGTACTCTCATACCCTTAACCAGAGATATTTCTCATTTGCCAAGGTGTGCAAACCATGTACCCCACAGACACAACTGTGCCCTTTTGAACACTCGTTCCTTTACTGAAAAGGGTACACTGCTGAGTGACATTATAATTGAGAGAAATCTGGATTTACTATTTCTAACTGGAACCTGGCAAATGTCTGATGACTTCATTGAACTTAATCTATTAACCCCTTCTGGGTACAGTTATCTGACAAAACCTCGTCTCACTGGCAGAGGTGGTGGTTTGGCTGTGGTATTTAACAATTATAAAATGACCAAATATGATGTTCTTGATGTTTCAAGTTTTGAATGTCTATCATTTAATTTTGCTAGTCCTGCTCCACTTCTGATTCTGTTGATTTATAGACCCCCTAAATATAATGCAAGTTTCCTCTCTGAATTGACTGAACTTCTCACTCTCGTCTGTGCCCAGCATGACAGAATCATAGGTGTCTTTAACATACATGTTGATTCTGATTGTAATACTGCAAAAGACTTTTTGTCTGTTTTGGATTATTTTGATGTATCACAGCATATTGATTTTCCCACACATTCACATTCTCATACTCTTTATTTGCTTTGCACTGTTGGTATTGACAATGTTGGTGCTCAGGGTCTTGAATTGGGCATCTCTGATCATAAACTTATTGTCTTTGGAATTCCTATACCCCTTGTAAAACCAAAAACTAAAACTACTATATCTTACCGTAACCTGAAATCTGTAACCATTGACAATTTTTCTGTTGCTATTGCTGCCTCCCCTCTCTCATCCACACTCAACCTCCTGAGCCCTGATGAGATACTCTCAACCTATAATGAATCTATTTGTAATGTTTTGGATGACCTTGCTCCACTAAAAACTAGAACTGTCCCTTCTGCTCACTCCTCTCCTTGGTACACCCCTGAATGTAGAGTAATGAAAGCTGAATGTAGGCGTCTTGAACTGCTTTATAAAAAAAATCCTTCCTTGTAGTGCATCCTATTGCTTTCTCAGATTCAGTAGTGAAATATAAAGAAGCACTTAACACTGCATGCTCTACCTATCTCTCTACTGTCATTAATAAGGCCAAGTGCAAACCTAAAGCTCTTTTCTCTGAGATCAACAAACTTGTTAAACCATCGTCCATAGATATTACAGTAATGGCTCTGTTGATCTTTGTGAAAGCATTCAGTCTTTTTTCCTACGTAAAATTGATAACATTTACCAAGACTTTTCTCCATCTGTCTCGCTCCACCTTTCTCCATGTCTGATAGGTCACCCACTCAACACTTTGTTACCCACAAATATATCTGCGGTCGAACAACTGATTATCAAATCAAACTCTGCCTCCAGCACACTTGATCCTATTCCAACATACTTACTCAAACCCCTTTTGCCTTCACTCATCCAACCTATTACTCATATTATAAACAGATCCCTTGACACTGGTTAAGTTCCACAAGACCTAAAAGTAGCTCCCATCACCCCAATCCTTCAGAAACCTGGTCTTGATAACATAGATCTGAACAATTTTAGACCAATATCAAACCTCCCATTTGTTGCTAAAATACTTGAGAAGGTAGTTGCAGCACAACTGCAGTCTCATATAGAGAAACATAATCTTTATGAGCAGTTTCAATCTGGTTTGCGTCCCTCTCACAGCACAGAAACAGCACTTTTAAACGTGGTTAATGATCTCCTTCTGGTTTCTGATTCAGGTGCCCACAGTATCCTGGTTCTCCTTGATCTGAGTGCAGCCTTTGATACTGTTTGCCACTCCGTACTTCTTTCTCGACTATCTGCTATAGGTATCACTGGTGCTGCTCTTCAGTAGCTAACTTCATATCTATCGGATAGACAGCAATTAATTAGGATAGATAAGAATAGATCTCGCACTGTCACTATTTCCCGTGGTGTCCCCCAAGGTTCTGTACTTGATCCACTTCTATTTCTCATTTACGTGCTGCCACTGGGTCAGATTATCAATTTTCATAGCTACGCTGATGATATTCAAATCTATTTTACGGTTCAACCCAACTCAGTTTGTCCACCCCTTTCTATTGTTTCCTGTCTTCAAGATCTTAAAACCTTGATGTCAGATAACTTTTTACAACTAAATGCAGACAAAACTGAAATCCTGCTGGTTGGCCCTAAATCACAGAGCTCCTCCCAGCATGACATATTCATAGATATCGATGGTGTCCAGATTAGGCCCTCAACAACTGTGCGAAATTTGGGAGTGTTGTTTGACTCTGTGTTATGCTTTGATTCACATATTGGTCAGATTGTTAAATCATGCTTTTACCAATTGCAGAGTATATTGTTCGTATATGTCCCTCACTTAATTTTGGAGATGCTGAAACTATTATCCATGCTTTTATAACCCCCAGATTAGATTACTGTAACTCCTTAAATGGCGGCTTACCTGCCAAAGTTATTAATCGCCTCCAAATGGTACAAAACTCTGCAGCTCGAGCCCTTACATTTAACAAAAAATCTGCACACATCACTCCCATCCTTCACCAACTTCACTGGCTTCCTGTGGCCAAACGTATTCAGTTCAAACTCTTAGTTTTAGTTTATAAGGCCTGTCACAGCCTCGCACCTCAATACATTGCTGAGTTAGTGCAACCATACATTCCTGCACGGACTCTCAGATCTAGCAGTGATAACTTGCTTGTTGTGCTCAAGTATAAACTCTCTACGATGGGAGGTAGGGCTTTCTGTATTATAGGCCCTAAGCTATGGAATAAGCTGCCCCATTATATTCGTGCTGCCTCCTCTCTCCAGGCCTTTAAGTCTCAACTTAAAACTCATCTATTCACATTGTTCTCTAAATAACTCATTTACCTCTCTGCTCCTCTATTTCTCAACCTCTGTTTGTATGACATAAGTCCACCATGGAAACCCCCATCTTGACATATTTGCTTGTATTATTTTGTAAAGCGTCCTTGGGTTCTTGAAAGGTGTATAAAAATAAAACAATTATTATTATTATTATTATATATTATTATCTTTTGCATGTAAAACGACTGAAAAAAGTCCATCACTAATCAAAAACACAAAAAATTGTATCATAAAATTGGCCTCTAGCAATATAGTCTAGCTAATGTACTTCTGTGAGAAATAAGAAATAATGCTGCATGTACCATGGTTCTTTCAACAGAGAGGCGAGACCTCCTTTCTTAAGCAACCATATTAGTTGTTGCAATTTTTCTCATTCAAGTGGTTTGTCTTTATCTTCTACTACCTCTTGAGGCGACTTCTCTGTGATACCTGGATGAGATCAGGGAAAGGGTGATGATTCATTCCTCTATTTTCATGTCTCACATCCTGCGTCAGAACGTTTAGTTTATCTACGCCAAGTTAGCACATGTTTCCTGTGGTTAGCCACAGGAGTGATGTATCCTATTCTGAAGAGGGATGAGCACCTGACACACCTGTGTGCTCACTCTCTCAGTACACAGGTTCAGACACACGCTGTGGAAAAGCTGAATATCACATAAGTAGTGAATCAGCAGGGCTTTCAAACCCACACCAAACCATGCCAGATCAAGTGACTGTCAGAAAACCAACCAAACACATCACACATCATCCCTTAAATGGCCCCAGGATATGGCTGCTTCTCTCTCTCTTTCTCTCTCTCTCTTTTTTTTTTGTTAGGGATTATACATGTATGCGTTAAATCTCCTATCATGTGTAAATATTATACTTGGAGTTGCCAGGATTCCTTAGTGGGTCATTTTCTCACTGAATATCATAGGTACCATATTGTTTCTTCTGGCTGGAAATAAAAATGATTGAAACAGAATGGGTAGTTCCAATTAATAACTTTGTTACTGTAAACCAATTGCTAATCACTTGTAGCTTATTTGAAGACATGTTAAAGAAGCTGAGATAAAGACGCCCGGGAAAAGGTATATCTGGAAAGTATTGTATTCTGTTTTAAAAATCTTATTTGAGCACAAACATCTGATAAACATTTTAAATGCTGTATTATACAATATATTACGAATCGTAAATGTGAATATGTACTCTGAATTTTGTCCATCCAACAGCTGCGTCTTTGCAATATATTACAGATGTGATCATCGTCTTTTGAAAATAAACAGGCTAAATGGACATCTTGAACATAGCTGTAAAATCAGGGACAGATAGCATTTGTGCTTCTAATAGTTAATGTAAAAATACTAAAAATAGAGACGGAATTTATGTTGTTTCAAACCAACTTTATACAACTTTAGTTTCTCTATGGGAGAAACAAAAAAATAAATAAAATAAAAAAGTAAAATATTAAAAAAGTTTCATAGTGACCCTAATTGTCAAGCACCAAAAAAGGGGGTCCTTATGTTTTAGTGAGAAGCACAATTTAACTAGCGACTGACTTTGTTTAGTGTACATTTTCCCAAATTAGCTGTTAATGTTGCATATTAGTCTTATTTTCATATGGCAAAATAACAGTTTTCTTATATAAAAATGCTATAGAAAAAAAAGCAGTTGAAAGTAGAAATATTTAAAACTTGTAAAAATTTCATCAGGAAGATATTAGGAAGTTCATCTGCTATACTGACCAGGCACAATCATAAACAACAGACATGTTTCTGAGAAATGAGAGTGAGGGGAAAGGGAGAGAGATGACTGGCAGGATTAGGGTGGGGTTGTGTGACCGCTGGAATCCAGCGCTGACAGACAGGCCTTATTAAAGCGCAAAGCTTTAGCCCCATCACTGCCGCCCATTGAAGCTTGCGGCAGGGCCTGCTTTAGACAGGCCCGCAGAAGAATGGAGCGACTGTAGGGCGAGAGGGAGGATACCAGGGCACAGAGAGGGGACTGAGGGGGCTCCTCTTATTTGTCTGAGATGTATCTGATTCCTCAGTACAAAGAGTCGACGAGGAAGACCTGCACAGATTGTTCATTCATACGCGCATGAAAGAGAGATAAGTCCTCGGTCTTTCGATGCTCTTTTCTGATGAGCAAGGGAATGTGTAATCTGAGCATCACAACTTCTAAAGCTCATCCAGCATGCACAGGAGACCACGGATCGTTTCATGTTTGAGAACGTAACTCATCTTCACTTTGTTTAATGTATAATCCATTAAAAATGTCTGGAATCTCTCTGCACTGATCCAACAAGACAGTGCCAGTACATAGCTAACTGACAGCGCTCAACAGAGCTCCTCTCTGTACTGGAACATTATTCATTAAAGGTGAAGCAAATATTATTCTCAAGTACACATCCCATCCACCCAAAGATTATACAGCTTTTAGCATTATAGGATTGATTAACAGCATTAAAGTGATACATTAAAGCAATATTGCTGGAGAAAAGTAAAATTATTCCAAACCAGTGTGCTTTATATTTTTTTAATTTAAGCTTTTCTATACATCACACCCTTAAAACGATTGAAATTCAGCATGTAAAATTTAAATAACTTACACAATCATTCATTCCAATTCACTACAGACTTCACTCTCCAAATGACACTTCTAATTTAATACTGATACTGACAGACTTATTGGACACTCTCCAATATGACACTTCCAATGTCGTAGCTTGTGTCTCATCTAGTATTACCACATTTCTCAAATGTAAATATGACTTTGTTTGATCTTTCCTATGCTGGAAACTCAGAATTGTGGTATTCCAACTCCATACAAAGGCTACAATAATGGGCTCTAGCTCATCAATCTGCCATTTTTGTAGTCCAGATGAATTTGTAGGCATTACATGGCTTTGGCAAAGGGAAAGTTATCAAAAAATTGCACCTTTGGTCTGTTCGTCACACAAAGCCACCCTATGTGTGTGTGTGAGTATGTGTGTGTGTGTGTGTGTGTGTGTGTGTGTGCGTGCATGTTTATGTGGTTTATGAGGACACACATTTGTATAATAACATGGGTATGACATAGGTATTACAACGAGAAGGTGATTTATGAGGACATTTTCAGTATCCCCGCAATTCAAAAGGCTTATAAATAATTCAGAATGAGTTTTTTTGAAAATCTAAAAATGCAGAAAGTTTCCTGTAAGGGGTAGGTTTAGGGGTAGGGTTGGTGTAGGGCAATAGAAAATACGGTTTGTACAGTATATGCGCCTATGGAGAGTCCCCATAAACCATAAAAACAAACCTGTATGTGTGTGTGTGTGTGTGTGTTTAGGGTTTGGAATAACATCTAGCGTCAGCGTCAGTTCTGGCAGGTCACATTAGTCAAGCTCGCATCAGCTGGGCAGGGAGTTTTTGCCAAGAACAGAACCGTACCGCACATCTTTGACGATAGTGGTCCTAACAGAACTGAGATTTTAAATGATGACAACATTTTCATTTTGGGGTGAACTATCTCTTTAACAACAGAAACACTGTTCATATTATCAAGGAGTTTCATTCAGTAGATCTGCTGAGCTTTGGCCCAGAGCAAGGCAGGCCCATGCACTTATCTATAGACCAAGTACTAACCTGTTAAAGTAAGCACTGTAGGTTTCTAATTTCTCATGAAGAATGTGTTCGCCAGCAGACAGAGACACACAAACACACACACACTTGCTCACTTTCTTAAAATGTAGCTCATTCAATAGCCGCTAGCACAAATGATCTCATTTCCTCTTGTTATCTGCGAACGACAGTCTAATACCATTTGTTTCGAAGCAGTGGGCCGGCTTAAAGGAAACTAATTTAGTTAGAATTGTTATGAATCTTATAAACATTCAGTTAATTTTTTTGTCCACATTAGCACTAGAAGCCATCTGGTAATTATAGTTTTGCTTTGTTTTCTCTTCATTTCTGAATCTTTCCTACAAGGCTATGATTTCAGTCCTGGGAAACGTGTGCTTGCCACCACATTAAAAGACAGTAAACACCAACACATTTTTAACTTGCACCAATCTCTCTATCTGAGTGACTAGACTCAATGTCAACCAAAATACTGTTTCTTTTGTATCTGTATTCATATTGGTTTCATGTTTTGGGAAACATTTATACATTTTCAACACAAGTTTTGAATTATCGACTATGAAAATATCAAGTCATATAACCAGTAAGTGCAAAAAATACATACAGTGGGGGAAAAAAGTATTTAGTCAGCCACCAATTGTGCAAGTTCTCCCACTTAAAAAGATGAGAGAGGCCTGTAATTTTCATCATAGGTATACCTCAACTATGAGAGACAAAATGAGAAAAAAAAATCCAGAAAATCACATTGTAGGATTTTTAAAGAATTTATTTGCAAATTATGGTGGAAAATAAGTATTTGGTCAATAACAAAATTTCATCTCAATACTTTGTTATATACCCTTTGTTGGCAATGACAGAGGTCAAACGTTTTCTGTAAGTCTTCACAAGGTTTTCACACACTGTTGCTGGTATTTTGGCCCATTCCTCCATGCAGATCTCCTCTAAAGCAGTAATGTTTTGGGGCTGTCGCTGGGCAACACGGATTTTTCAACTCCCTCCAAAGATTTTCTATTGGGTTCAGGTCTGGGACTGGCTAGGCCACTCCAGGACCTTGAATTGCTTCTTACGAAGCCACTCCTTCGTTGCCCGGGTGCGGTGTGTTTGGGATCATTGTCATGCTGAAAGACCCAGCCACGTTTCATCTTCAATGCCCTTGTTGATGGAAGAAGGTTTTCACTCAAAATCTCACGATACATGGCCCCATTCCTTCTTTCGTTTACACGAATCAGTCGTCCTGGTCCCTTTGCAGAAAAAAAAACCCCAAAAGCATGATGTTTCCACCCCCATGCATCACAGTAGGTATGGTGTTCTTTGGATGCAACTCAGCATTCTTTCTCCTCCAAACACGATAAGTTGAGTTTTTACCAAAAAGTTTTATATTTTGGTTTCATCTGACCATATTACATTCTCCCAATCCTCTTCTGGATCATCCAATGCTCTCTAGCAAACTTCAGACGGGCCTGGACATGTTCTGGCTTAAGCAGGGGGACACGTCTGTCACTGCAGGATTTGAGTACCTGGCGGCGCAGTGTTTTACTGATGGTAGCCTTTGTTATTTTGGTCCCAGGTCTCTGCAGGTCATTCACTAGTTTCCCCCGTGTGGTTCTGGGATTTTTGCTAACAGTTCTTGTGATCATTTTGACCCCACGGTGTGAGATCTTGCGTGGAGCTCCAGATCGAGGTAGATTATCAGTGGTCTTGTATTTCTTCCATTTTCTAATAATTGCTCCACAGTTGATTTCTTCACACCAAGCTGCTTACCTTTTGCAGATTCAGTCTTCCCAGCCTGGTGGAGGTCTACAATTTTGTTTCTGGTGTTTTTTGACAGCTCTTTGGTCTTGGCCATGGTTGAGTTTGGAGTGTGACTGTTTGAGGTTGTGGACAGATGTCTTTTATACTGATAACGAGTTCAAACAGATGCCATTAATACAGGTAACGAGTGGAGGACAGAGGAGCCTCTTAAAGAAGTTGTTACAGGTCTGTGAGAGCCAGAAATATTGCTTGTTTGTAGGTGACCATATACTTATTTTACTGAGGAATTTACCGATTAATTCTTTAAAAATCTTACAATGTGATTTTTCTGGATTTTTTTTCTCATTTTGTCTCTCCTAGTTGAGGTATACCTATGATGAAAATTACAGGCCTCTCTCATCTTTTTAATGGGAGAACTTGCACAATTGGTGGCTGACTAATACTTTTTTGCCCCACTGTATATATACTTGGATACATGTCGAGTACTTTTACAAATATCATGCATTTTCATAGTGTTGTTGAGGCCATAACGTTTCAAGTGTGAACCTGAACTAACCTTGCCATATCACGAAAGGATTATTTTAAGAGAAAACTAAATGGCTTTAAAAAATGGTTTTGCTGCATAAAACTGGTTTAGTTATTATTTAATATTATTAAATTACATTTATTCATTCATGATGTGTACGCCTCTTGGTAATGCATGGTCTACGCAACAGAAATTATGGGGTTGATTCCCCTTAAAAGTACACATGATTCAACTTGTATTGTAAGTTGCTTGGAAAATAAAAGTGCCAGCCAATGTGTAAATTAAATTATATAAAATAATAAAAAAATGTATATTTATAAACAATTATTATGTCTGTTACACTACTATCGAATACTCTCATCTTGTATACCGATGATAATAGGCAAAGAAGTCCTGTAAACGTTGAACCTTTTAAGTTGGGCTCGTGGTGTTCTCAAATTGACCTGCACTTCATTTTCACTGTTTATGTTGGAAAGAAGGAAACTTTTATAATTGAAAGTCTAGGATAGTTTTTATGGGTGACTTCCTAACATGTCTCCTACAATGACCTACAGCTATAACTCCTTTATCACATCTCACCATTCTCCAAAAACACTACTCTATATGTTGACACTTACATACATTGTTCCATAGCAGCAGAGACTCTGAACGTGAAATTAGCAGCTCCGGCCTTTGTCTCTTAGTTACCGTATTCCCTGAACTTTGCTAGTGTGGTGATATTTATGGGCATACACTCTAATAATTTTGAAATGATTATTTCCTTAGAGCAAAAACATAGAGGACTTTATCTATGAACCCCCCCCCCACCCCACCCCCACCACCAAGAAAAAAAAAACGTTGGGCGTGTTTTTCTCTCTGATTTCTGGAGGAAGACAACATAAATCAGGGAAAGTCCAAATCCGCTGGGTCTCTGGCAGTGAAATGTAAAACCAGCCAGGGTTAATGGAAGTGCAAGTGAAGATTTATTTTAATTGCTCCATTGTAATTTTTGGGGGAATTTAAACAAAACGTCCTCCTTGTTGAAGTGAAGCACTAAATTATTGCACATATATATGGAAACTGCAAGATGTCACCTAACTTTTTAGCCCATTGCATGGATGGAATGAACCCTAACCACCTAAATCAATGATTTAGGCAAATCCAGGTAATTTACCAGAAATATGATGATTGTTAACATTTATGACTGTTATAGCGCCACCTATTGTCGAATGTCCATAAAATGTTGCATGCTTGTTTAGAATCATCTGTCCCATACGCTCACCTAGTTTCATGACGTTTTGAGTTTTTGTTTAGGATTTATAGGCTTTTGGGTATGATTAGCCACATCCCTTTTAAAGTGACACTGTTGTAGTTTACCAAAGTGTAAAGTTCAATATTTTTTTGATAATTATGGACCTAGAGGGTCCAGAGAATTGTACTGCAGTGGTTTTGTTGAGATTTAGCAAAAAAACTAGGACTAGTTCGCAAAAGGCTCAGTTGTATTTGGGCAATCGTGTCGCATATGAAAAATTTGTGTGCAAAATTGTTTGTAGCAATGTATTGTTAATTTGTTTTTCTTTGCCTCTTTGTCTTGTGGTCCAATACCTTGGACCACAAAACCAGTCATAAGGGTACATTTTTCGCAATTGAGATTTATACATCATCTGAAAGCTGAATAACTAAGCTTTCCATTGATGTATGGTTGATGTATAGGACCATATTTGGCCGAGATACTATTTGAAAATCTGGAATCTGAGGGTGCAAAAAAATCTAAATATTGAGATAATTGCCTTTAAAGTTGTCCAAATGAAATTTTTAGCATTGCATATTACTAATCAAAAATTAAGTTTTGATATATTTACAGTAGGACATTTACAAAATATGTTCATGGAACATGATCTTTACTTAATATCCCAATGATTTTTGGCATAAAAGAAAAATCAATCATTTTGACCCACACAATGTTTTTTGGCTATTGCTGCAAATATACCCCAGCGACTTAAGACTGCTTTTGTGCTCCAGGGTCACATATATACTTCTCACACTCTCAGAAAAAAAGGTAGAAAGGCTGCCACTGGTATGTTACCCTTTCAAAAAGTATCCCTTACCTTACCTTATTTACCCCTAAAGGGTGCATATTAGTTCCTTAAAGGGACAAATTAGTACTGAATACGTACAAATTAGTACCTAAATGGTACTTTCACTAGGATGGTACTTAATAGGGTGCCATCCTAGTGACAGCTTTTGTATCTTTTTTTTTTTCTGAGAACGCATGGAAAATCACATTAACAATGTTGAAATATTTAAATGGAAAACAAGACCAAATTATTTTTTTAATGGTTACTTAGAACTTGTGCTTTATTTCATCGCTGCAAAAAAAAAGCCCATTAACTAGCATTGTTAGTTAGCTGTAAAATGACTATTTGAATGTTTTAAGTGTACAGATACTGTTTAGAGCCAGTGTATATAATGCATAAAGTAATATGTAATATGTTTTCATAATTTAACACAGTTTTAAAACAGTGGTATGCTGTAGGTACATGGTAACACGTTAGAGAAATCACATATCAGCACTAGTTAAAGTTCTAACCCTAGAGCATCATTTCAGTCAGTTTCACATATTAGGTCCTCAGGAGGTTTGGGAATGAGTGTGTGTGCCCTTGTTGTGTTCGGCATGTGTGTTGCCTTCTGTAGCAGCTCCAGGGGCAGGTCTCCAGTTGGTTGTGTGTGTGCCGCCCTTCAGATGAACGCAGATAATAAAACCATGCAGCAGCTTTGCTCAAGACACAGATAATGGTGCCTCCCAGTGGAAAAATATCGCAAAGGTTCTGAAATACAGAAGATAGATGAAACTAGCATGCCATCAGTCATTTTACTGAGGCCGCAACAAAGGCTAAATCAAGTTATTCAGTACCTCTTTATCTTGTTTGAACTCAAAAATGCATAGACTTCTGTTATATAATCAAAAAAAAAATATTTCCATCAGTTTTAGAACATACTTTCAGGCATTTCAACTTTATTAATGACAAATATGAATTATGTTATTTTAATTAAATTAAGTACATGATGCCCACCAGGTTAGAAATACAGAATCAAGAAAATATCAGGGATTTCTCATTGAGGGATTGGAAGTTAGTTTACACATGGTTAGATTTCCGATTATTATCTTTTTAAATGTTTATATTATACACATTTTTGTAATTTTACTTCACAGTTGGTTGTGTAGTTTTTAAATGAGAAAAAATAAACATAACAGAATCAGCTCCATGTTTAAAACTGTGTAGAATGTGAAGAAACATAAAAAAATGTATATTACAGATCTGTAAAATTCTTAATAAAATGTCAACATCTAGTAAAATAGACATAAACTAAACCTAATTACAAAAAAAAAAAAACCTTGGTAACAATTTAGTATAGGGAACAATTATCACTATTAACTAGTTGCTTATTAGCATGCCTATTATTAACATATTAGTACTTATAAAGCAAATATTCCAACCCGATCTCATGAAAGTGCGTAAAATAGTACGCCAAATAAAAACAAAACTCGTGCTATTGATACGCAAAAATGGACTTTGGCGTGTATTCTACTTCGATGGGTATGTTTTGGGGTTTGTTTAGATTTGCTACATATGTACGCGAAAACTGCGTATCATATGCACGCCAACAAATTTCGTATCATATGCACGCGAAAACTGCGTATTATATGCAAGCCAACGCCAAAGTCCGTTTTTGCGTATCAATACCACGAGTTTTCGTTTTTATTTGGCGTACTATTTACACGCATTTTCATGAGACCGGGCTCCATATTCTGCATGACCATAATCTACATCCTTTAGTATCTAAACATAACTACCTTACTATTAATATAGCAATCACTAGAAGTTTTATGGGAGGCAAAAGTCGTAGTTAATGGTTGGTTAATAGCGAGAATTGGACCTTAAAATAAAGTGTGACCAAAAAAATTAAATAATACAACCTAAGGAATATGATTATTGTCTTTAAAGTGATTTTACTATATAATCCAGTATATATTAAGACATTTATGATGGGGAAAAGTCATGTTTTGTGAAGAGAAGTGCATAATACTGTGGAGCTCATCAGGACTTTGTATTTTGTCTGTTGACACTGCAAATGTGGCTATAGCTCTTCCTAAGCACACAGCTGTGAAGGGGCTATTTTTATAACCTCAAAGCATGCTGGGATATCGTGACACTCTGCATCAGCACGTGTGGGCTGAGAGGGAGCTGATGATATTATTACTTATTATTGAAATAACCTACCGCCACCTGTCTCCCAGCACACCGCTGCCAAAATATATACCTATAAAACGCCTCTCCTCACCAACCATCACACCCACACCGCTCACACTTGTAGTGCTATATTAAATATTAACTGAATGCTAATTTTCTCTGCTAATTAATCAAAATCAGTGAATCTGGTAGGTTGTCATTGTCACTGGATCCTGGTGTTTTCATAAAATGAGTCCAAAGCTCAGCACCAAAACTGGATAAATATGATTTTCTTTGATGCCAAAAATCATTAGCATATTAAATAAAGATAATGTTCCATGAAGATATTTTGTAAATATCCTGTTGTAAATATATTAAAACTTATTTTTTTGTTAGCAATATGCATTGCTAAGGACTTAATTTGGACAACTTTAAAGGTGATTTTCTCAATATTTTTCATTTTATTTATTTATTTTTTTGCACCCTCAGATTCCAGATTTTCAAATAGTTGTATCTCTGCCAAATATTGTCCTACCAAACCATACATCAATGGAAAGCTTATTTATTCAGCTTTCAGACGATGTATAAATCTAAATTTCAAAATCGACCCCGACTGATTTGTGGTCCCATGGTCGCATATAGATTTATATTCTATATATATATGTAAACATTTCCAAAGGTTTCCATAGTGTCATTTAAAATGATAGAAATATAAATAAGTTTTTTTTAAATTATTATTATTATTAGTATTATATTCTTAGTTTTCATAATATAACTGAATATAATTATTCAACCCCTATATTCAACATTGCTGTTTTTAAATCCATTACCAGTGTGGTAGGGTACCAAATTGGGTAACACTTTATTTTACAGTGTCCTTTTTACACGTTACATGTACTTACTATTATGATAACAATAAATCATGCAGAATTGCATGCAAGTAAGCCTAATCCTAACCCTAATCTATAGAAAGTACATGTAGGTTATTAATATTACTCAGTATTTAAATGTTTAACTACACTGCAACAAGGATACCTTAAAATAAAGTGTATACCCAAATTGTGTTAAAACACAATTTAGTCTTTGGAAACTCTATAACTACACCTAATTAACTTGAGTTGTTACACATACATAAATTTAGCCCATTCCAAAGTCAACAAAATGGCAAAAGAGCAATCACAAAAGCTAGAGAAGTTGTTTCATTATATTAAGAAGTCTATGGCTACAAGGACATTTTCAAGACACTAAAACTTCCTAGAGACACAGCTGGCAACATCATTTATAAGTTTACAACGTATTGTACCACAAGAAAAGCCTTCCGAAACTAGAAAGAAAAAGCCCAAGTTCATCAAGGGGAATAAGATGTTTCAATCAAAGCAACTGAGAAATACCTTTGGCATACTGCCAAAGACTTACAAGACGAACTGATGAAAGTAAGAAAAAAACTTTTCAATGCAGACTGTAAGAAGAACAATAAACAAGCATGGCCCACATGTCCAGAAACCTCACTGAACACCGCTCTTGACCTAAAGAACATAAAAGGCTGACTTAAATATGCTAGAATTAATTTGGATAGACCTGTGGACAGTGGCGTGCACAGTGGGGGTCCTCCTCGGTAGAAATTGCGGTCCAGGGGCATATAGACCAGACCGAAAGGGCACTTTAGCGTCAGCGATTAAAGGACTAATTTTTTCGACTCTCTGATCAGTGGTTTGTCTGGTGCAAAAAAAAAAAAGGCTTATGAGCAGAAGAACACAATCGCCACAGTCAAACATAGAGGTGGACCAGTCTTGTTATGGAGTGCTTAACTGTTGCAGGAAGTGGACATCTTGACTGCATGAAGGACATCATGAATTATTTTGAAACCAGGCCATTTTGGCAGACAATGTGATTTATTTTGTGCTTGATGATCACTGGACTTTCCAGAAAAGCAATTATTCCAAGTATGCATTCAAATCTATCAAAACCTGATTTAGGGATCAGTCCTAGAATGTTCTGAAGTGGCCTGTCTCTTTAAAAATCTTTGATGCAATTTGAAAAGAGTAGCAGCAACATGGAAACCAAAGACCATGAGCGATATGGAAGCTTTTACACACTACTGTACAAGCTTCTAAAGTACACACTTACAGGCAATATTTATTGGATGTTAAGTTATAAAGTAAAGTAGAGCTACACTAAAATAAAATGGTGTAGGATTTAGAAATAGCTAGTATGTGTCACATTTATGGTTGGTTTTTGTTTTGTTTTCCCTGTGTTCCTGCCTCCTGTTTCTTTATGCCCATATTTGGTAGTTCCTTTTTCCTGTTTTATTAAGTTCCATTTGTCTCAGCTGTGTTATTAATTATCCTTGATTACTCCTCACCTGTTTCTGTTCTCCCTGATTACGTTCCATGTGTGTATAAGCCCTGTGTTTTCCTCAGTTCCCTTGTCCTGTCTAACATCGTATAAGTGGTTGTGTTTTCCTGATTCTTCTAAGTGGATTTATTAAAGCCTCTGTTTGTTTGATATCTGCCTCCTTCGTGCTTCTCACCCTGGCAACCCGCGACAGAAGACAGGACCTACAGAAGGATGACTGCAGTTGAGGACGCACTGTGGTGTTTGCAGCAGGGCGGTCTGAGGTTTTCTGGAGCTCTCTAACCCGGTGAGTTGGCACGACGCCGCTCTAGGTGCGTGCTTCCTGCTGGGTTCGGATGACGAGATAATCTGCTGTGATCTTCTTCTCTGATCTCAAGCCCGCTGGCCGCCGCTGTCTCAAGCCCAGAAAAAGAGGCTCCATTGCGCCCTCCAGAGCTGCTCCAGCGCTTGTCCCCGAACTCCTGATATGGCAACTGCTGGAGTATGGCCCCAATTCTCGGCCCCTATCCTCTCTCCAGAGTCTGCCTCCTCATCTCCTGATCTACCTTGCCTCCGCTGGTCCCGTCCAGCCATCCTTCGTCTCTCCTGTTTTGGAAACTCCGCCCCCCCCCCAGTGCCCCTTCCCCCAAGGGCCGCCCTGCTCCCAGTGCCCGTTCCCCCATAAGCTCCCTCCAGTCCCGTTCCTCTTCAGGTGTTTATAAGCCCTGTGTTTTCCTCAGTTCCCTTGTCCAGTCTAATGTCATTTAAGTGGGTGTTCTCCTGATTCTCCTATGTGGATTTATTAAAGAGTTTGTTTGCTATCTGCCTCCTTCGTGCTTCTCGCCCTGGCAACCTGTGACCGTATTTCTCAAATAATTATAAAGAAATTTCCAGTAAATTGTAGGAAGACTGAAATATCATATATATAACTATCTTGCCGAAATCATGATGTCATTTTTATACTGTAGCAGAATATACATATTTATATCACTTTCTGAGTGGCCTGCCACACTAATCAGAAACGAATCCCTATATATTTTGGATAAAAGTGTCTGCCAACTCCATATTTACTTCAGGAAACACAAGCCAGCAGTTGTGGCTGCCTCCTCTACGATACACCCAATCGTGCCGCACCTTCTAAGAAAACACAGTGTCAGGCAAATCGCATCTGCGTGTTTGGAGAGAAACTAGTGCCAGAGCACTTCAGCAGAGCCGCTGATCCACCACCTCATCCATCAGAGCTGCAGAAAGGCCTGGCCAGAGGCTGACCAGAGCGGCACGCCAGGCCACCTGCCCCTGCCTAAAACACTTCTGACACTGTAATGTCAAGATATTAGTCCAAGAATAAACCTCATTCATCATCACCAAAGCAACGAACGCCGTGAATGAAAGTGCTCATGGACAGCACCACAGACTTGGCCTTCAAGTCTGTGTTAAGCGCCGCGGATGACTTCACAATGAACAAAGAGCGCTCACTCTCTCTCAGCATTGACACACATGCACCTTTCCTCTTTCTCTGTGATGTCATGTATTATTGCAGCTCTTTAAAGCAGGGTATTTCAAAGAGCACAAGCAAGCTCCGTTCCACCATTGGGCGACTTCCAAGTAAGCTACATGCTGGGAATGATTGCATCCAGTTCCATACCACATTGTGAAAAATTGGTTGTCATTTTAATGGTAAAAGACTGCAAAAATGCTAAAGGCCTAACAAATTGGTTATGACACTATCTACTCCGATAGCCGTAGCAGGGGAAAAATTGTTTGAATGGGACATTTATATAATTTTACATTAAAATACTGTTAAAGCAACTGTATAAGTTTTTTTCCTTGAAAGGCCTGTCAGTTTTAAAATCATTCTGGTGGTACACTGATTCTAATGAGGGAAATAGCCTTTGTTTCTTTCCCACACTCCCCCACAAATTTTTGTTTTGAAAGTATGTAAGTTTGGTGAGCAGGTATGAAATTTCACGAAAAGGGAGAATTACTTTACCGCAACAATAAATGAACATGTACAGCTATCCACTGTACAACAGTGTTTTATTTACTACAGAGAATTCCACTCACTTAACTGTAGGGGGCTCCAAAGTCGCAAAAATACACAAAACTACACACAGTTGCTTATCAAATGTAAGGATATTTTGGAAGTAATCATCTTATACTTACTAGTGACACCCAAAAGCTAACCTGCATCTCTCTATAATTTTCCCATCATGACAATTAATGTACGCGTCATTGTCAATTTAAAGAATTATTCTTTGTCTTTCTTTACTCTATTGTTTTTTCAGTGTGATAAGGGATTATGGATTTTTATCTAAAAATAAATATAAATATAATAACATATAAAGCAGATTCATATTATTTTTAGATTTAATTTACAGTTAGGTAAGTTAACGTAATATACCGTTTGACCGTACATTTAGTTTTTAGTGTCCAAAGCTTAACATTCTGGGGCGCGGTTGTAGTTAGCGATATCGAGTGGTTCCATGAACTAGAGTTAATGAAACGCCATTTTTCCGTCGTCTCCAAAAATCTAACCGTCTTGAATCTCGCTCGAGACGCCGCTTGAGAACAGTGTCTCGTCCGCGGCTATCGGTCCGCTTGTCAACTCCTCACTTTTTTTTAGTCTCAGAGCAAACTGTCGCGACAGTCACATTACATGATTTGTACAGATTTTTATTCGTCGAAAGGGCACCAGTTGCACCACATTCAAAAGACATGATCAATTTAATGTCTTATTCATAACCGCTGGCCAAAATTAAAACAAACGACCATTAAATCCTCTTTGAGAGCACGGGGGCCCCCTCTGTGTTACGGGGCCCTCGCAGCTTGCGTAGTTTGGGCGTATAGGCTAGGTAATCGTCTCTGTTCTTAGAGTGGGCGCTCCGTAAAACATTCAAACAATTGAGAACATTTTTTTTTGACTTAGCAATTGGATGAATATTGAACTCATCATGCAAGGGTGAAAGTTGGCTTTTAGGACCATGGCGCACCGGAGTATGAAAGTAGAGCACACTACAAGCGGCTGGTGGTCAGTCGGGCGATGTGAGAGAAAGGCGCATGACCAGCGCGGACGGCATCTTGTGGATTTCAATAGCTTTGTGAATATCGAGCCCTGTATTTGATTGAGAGCTTTAATAGCACAGACAGAGCCCCTGGCAGACCAGCAGCTTCTGAAGCAGGTAATTACGCGGCAAGGGCTGGCCAGGCCGTTGTGAGCGGGGCTTGAGAGCTTGAGGAAGTCGCCATAAGTTAGTCCCGGGGCTGACAGGAGCCGCGAAACACCACAGAGATGGCTAATTCAGTTCGACCTTCCTCAAACTCACTCTTTCGATGTCACTCTATCAAGATCCTTGTAGATTACAATCAACCTGCACATATACATGTTATAAACACGACTGTTCCTGGTATATTCTGTTGTGCACAGATTTAGCACTCACGCGGGAAGTTTTAATCACTAAATCACAATAAATACGCATGGGGTTGGCATATCCCTTGTTACCAAAAGTAAATAAGCGTGCACGTGACTTCCACCACAATATAGTAATAAACGAGCACATTTTATGCAATCCAATACAGTTTCCGCTCTCTATCAGCATAAATTCAAGTCCCATATACCCAAAGCTTTGTTCCTCTGTCCCACAATTTGGGAGGCAGTACAATTTCTTTGTTAAGAAATTTGATACTTTTTAAGTCTGCAAGCTTATGCTAAGGTGCTTTTACAGTGGGCAGTAAAAAGACAGATTCATAATCAATGTGCCAGTCAGACTGGTCTGAGTCGTAGTTGCAAAGAGAACGAGAAGAAGCTAAAAAACAAAGCCACGTCTCGCCGTTGCGGTGGCATTCAGCCTCGAAGTGAGTATTAGGCTTTGGACGCGATAAAGGGTTTTACTTGGTAATTAATGTAGCAATGCTTTGATTAGCGTGACGTGCTAGATTACTGGGGTACAATGACTTGTAAATTATTATTATTTAATAATAAATGTAATTGAACATTGGCGCCTTTCATTTTATTGTTACTGTGGCTGTTCTGTAAGTCACTTGAGTACTGTATATTACAGTAAATGATGGTATAGTGTTTATTTAACTGTTTTACACTGACTATAGCATACAAATATAAAAATAAAAAAAATCTAGTCAATCAATCCAACATCACCTACATGGGCCTTGTTAAATTATATGCAGTGGTATAATTAGCATGGTTCTGTATTAGGAAATATTCAGTACGGTGATTTTACTGTAGAGGTTTCAGTCCAGGTTTCCAATCCACCACATCTACAAATGCACATAACAAGGTTAGAGAAATCTGATTAGAGGGCAGTTTGAAATTAGCCTTGTATGTTATCAAATCAAACAACAGGATATATAATCAGAGAGGGGAGGGGCCCGGCTCCTTTATCTAATCAGGAGGCATCTGTGCCAGTGCTAGTGAGATCTCTTCTATAGGCTAATGTGCTGCATTTCCTCTAATTCACTTTCTTTTATTTATATGCTTTGTTTTATGTGTAATACCTGATCATGAATAAAAATTACATAATTTCATTTTGTGTTGTTATTGAACTTGATTCAGCTTCATTTTTTGCAGGGTGATAAATTGGGAGGAGACCACCGGGTGAAAATGCTGATGGGAGATTGTACGTGCAAGAGAGAAAGAGACGTGTGCTGTATTCGGCTGAGTTTCTCCAATTCAGGCAAACGAGTACATCGTTAAGAAAGTGACCTGAACCTCACTGAAAAAGTTAAGCTGCACCATCAAAAACCACAGTGAGCTCCTCTATTAAAGTCATTAATACTAAAACTAGCAGGACATAACAGCCCTCTTGTTTCCTAAACCTTTTTTTACATGAATGATGAGTCTCTTATCTGCTAAGAATCAGAAAACTTGACCTCTGTGTGACATCAGAGCCGGTCTAAGCCTCAGACGACACATCCAGAGAGAGTTTACTTAAAATCTAATATACATTATATGAACAAAAGTATTTGGACACCTGACCATTCCACTAACTGGGACTTTAATTACATCACATTCTAAATACATACGCATTATTATGGAGTTGGTCCCCACTTTGCAGCTACAACAGCTTCCACTCTTCTGGGAAGGCTTTCCACAAGATTTCGAAGTGCTTCTGTTGGAATTTTTGCCCATTCATCCAGTAGAGAATTTGTGAGGTCAGGCATTGATGCTGGACAAAAAGGCCTGGTGCACAATCTCCGTTCCAGTTCATTCCAAGGGTGTTCGATGCGGTTGAGGTCAGGGTTCTGTGTGAGTCAGTCAATTTCATCCAACCATGTCTTGGACCTTGGACATTGCTTTGTGCACAAAGTTGGAAGCATAGCATTGTCCAAAATGTCTTGGCATGCTGAGGCAGTAAGATGTCCCTTCATTTGAAGTACAGGGCCTAAGCACAACCCTGGAAAAACAGCTTCATATCATTATTTCTTCTCCACCAAACTTTACAGCTGGCACAATGCAGTCAATCAGGTAATGTTCTCATGGGCCTCGTTTACACTGTCAGTTAACGATAATAACGATATTTGCTCATATTTGACACGAACGGATGTGTTCTTTGATTGTGTAAACAGGGGAAAAAACGCATGCATTCGGATATTTTAAGATCGGTTTCAGGCTTCATTCATATGTGGAAATAAATCAGATATATGCCAATGCGACTATCATGTAAACAGGCAGATCAGATTTTCTGAGGCATTTTTACAAAAAATAGCTAGAATGGGGTGAAATCTGTACTTCAAATCTGGCTGGCACTACACAAGTTTCACAAGTTCACAAGTGATTTTCAACCAGTGGGCTGGGACCCACTGGGTGCCTTTTAGTAGGACTAAAAAAGGGTAAAATCAAGATATAAGGTGACATAATTTCATCATTTAAAAAATGCAATTTTTAATTTAAGAACCAGGGTTCTCGTGATCTTGGAAAGCCTGGATATGTGAGGAATTTTCAAAAGTGTGATTTCTAGACCTGAATAGACATTAATGGACATTTTTATAATGAATATATTTTTTTCTTGTTATGTCAAGCTCTAAAATATCTTATAGGGTAGAAATTTAAAAAAAAAAAAAAAGAATAATAAAAAAACCTGTAATTATGTAACTATGCACTCATGTAAATGCATTGGTAAAAATAGTAGAAACCCCGAAAAACAATTCAGAACTTTAAATATTGTCTAACCAAGGGGGGCCTTGAAGTAAAAAAGGCTGAAAATCACTGGATTAGTGTCAGACTCTGTTCTTTGTTTTGTGTGTGTTTTGCTCCCCATGTGCCTTCCTTGCCCTTATTTGGTCCTTCCGATTCCTGTCCCCATTTAGTTATATTTGTTCCAGGTGTTCCTTGTTATTATCTATCCTCCACACCTGTCTGCCCCTCGTTCTCTGCCCTATTTGAGTCCTAGCCCGTTCTGATCTCCCTTGTCCGGAATTGTATATGTCTACCCTTGCTATGTGTGTTTTCCTTGTTTCCTGGATGTTATTAAAATCTATGTTTGAATTCCCCTCCTCGCTCCTTCGTCTCCTCGCTCCTTCATCTCCGTGCTCCTCACAATAGTGCAACGTGACAGAATTCTGGACCTAAACAAAAAGTAAGCAATGCCCTTTCTCCCTGGTTTTGTTTCCGTTTTTTTTTTTTTCAAGTGTTTTGTTTTCCTGTTCGTTTCTCCCTGCTAACATGGAGGAACGAGCTTTGTTCATCACCGTGGCTCAGGCGAGCCAAAAGGGGAATCGAAGGAGGAGAAGGCAATCGCTCCAGCCCCAGAGCTCGCTTCAGTGTCGGCTCCAGTGACCAGAGTTAAGACAGTGAGGGCACTGCCCCGACGTTTAGCACCAGTGAGTGGCCTCCAGTCCCCGCCAGTTTAGACGCAGAGGCCCATCCCGAGTTTAGCCCAGAAAGGGCTCCAGTCCCCATGTCCAGCCCAAGGAGGGCTCCAGTTCCCAAGTCAAGCCCAGGGAGGGCCACAGTTCCTGAGTTAGGCCTATGGAAGGCCTCTAAAGACGATATTCTCCCCAAGGATTTTTTTGGGGGGGGTATTAGTTTAGGGGTACATCTGTGGAAGGTCCCTGTTGCGGCTCGGGGCCTCCATCTGCCTGATCAGCGCATGGCGCACCCAAACTGTATGGTGCGCGCGCTGGTCCACTGAAGTTCCCAGCTCGGTCCACGCTCAGCTGAGGATGCCTGATCCGCCATGGCGCCCCGAACGGGTACCAGAGCACCCTTCCCCTCCCCCTCCCCCTCCCCGTTGGATGTTGTGTGGCACGAGGACACACTTTCTGGGAGGGGGTAGTAATGTCATACTCTGTTACTTGTTTTGTGTGTGTTTTGCTCCCCATGTGCCTTCCTTGCCCTTATTTGGTCCTTCCAGTTCCCGCCCATTAGTTGATTTGATCGGTTGTGCCTTTATTAGTCATCCTCCTCACCTGTCTGGCCTTCGTTATCTGCCCTATTTGAGTCCTAGCCCGTTCTGTTCTCCCTTGTCCGGAATTAGTAGTCGACCCTTGCGCGTGTGTTTTCCTTGTTTCCTGGATGTAATTTAAAATCTACATGTTTGAATTCCTCTCCTCGTCTCCAGTAGCGCAACGTGACAATTAGACAGATCATTTCTTATCTAAGTTGGTGGTTCTTGCATAAAAAAAATAAGCTACAAACTGGACCAGACTTTATGCAGATCGTCAAGAGCCTGGCTACACAACACTGCATTAGGACAGTCTGGCAGGAGATATATTTGTGTGGCATGAGTTCACCACAGGGACTGAACTGAAGTCATGGTGGGATTTTGCTGTGATTTCAAATATCAGGTGGAGTTCTGAGCTCTGATTTAAAAAAAATTTTAATTGCTTTTTTTCAGCTTGTCCTGGGACAAAGCCTGCATTGTAGGCAAAAAGCAAGCACTTTGAAGTGGTAGGGATATATATAATGCGTTCGATAAACTGAATTATAAGTAAAAAATAGTTAAATCTAAGTAAAAACTTAATTTGGTGTTGTTAGCTTAGCAACAAGCTAATGTCTAACTTGTTTTACTTTGGCATTATCCAGAGTCTTTTTTTCTAGAGAAAATTCAGGAGAGAGAGGCAGGAGTCTTGTTTGCTCTCCATTTTTTTTCTTACTGCTCTAAAGGTGAAACAATTGAGATATTAAAGAAATCTCATTTGTGATTTTTTGTCTTTCCTATGGGTATGTATCAAGGCAATGCTAGAAAGACAGCGAGAGAGAGCATTTGGTAGCGCCATCTGCCAAGTCGGGGCAAAATTTGGGCACTCTGCTCAGGTTAACATGCAATCATTTTATTTTGGGCCCAGAAATTTAAATTGAGATGTTTAACAGGGTCATATCCCACTGGCTGACAACGCTGAAGTTTATGACTCACTTAGTTATTGGGTCACCCTACTTGCACTAGTGTCAGAATGTGAATGCCATTAAATCGCAGATAAAATGTCACAGTCTGTTTTGGTACGATGAGCTTTTTGGCAGCCGATCATAGGACATCTTGCGTTCCTGATGGGTAATAAAAATAATAAATAATTAGGCATAAAATACACGTACAGCTCCAAATCTCTCAAACATTTATACACCCACTCTGCTGTTTACGTCTTTATGCTTGACCAAAGCCAGACTGCTGTCTGCCCACATACTGGCTATTAATTTCAATACCAAATATAGCATTTGTTTCTCAAAAGATCCCTGCAAGCTTAACTCGCATTGGGGAATTTCTAAGCTTACTGTGCTTAAAGGATCAGCTCTTATTGTTTACATGACTGTCTCTTTGCTTGTCATAACCTACTTAAATTATGAATTATCCCAGAAAGAGACTAATGTGCATGGGTCAAAATGTAAAAGTCAAGTAAAATCTTAAAGTTCAGGTAATTGTTTTGGTTAGTGTGCAACTTGTGTATATATATATATCAGCGCTGCCAAATAAATTTTGTGTGTGTGTGTGATATTTATTTATTTATTTATTATTGAGTGATTACATGAATATTTCCTACCAATCCTGAATTTTGCAATGTTAAATAGTAATAAGTAATTTGTTTATTTAAATAGTGAATGCATACTGTATATATTGTGTACATAACATTTAATATTGAATTATACCATTATTATATCACAGACACAGATTACAAAGTAAAATAATTATTTTTAAATTCAGTTTTTAAATCCATATATTACCACCAATTACATTGTATTTTGGGTATGTTGCTTTATTACTGAACTATGTATTGATTATTTATTGATTTATTATAGTATTAAAATGTCCAAATGGCTATGCTTGATGGAAAATGTCAAATGTATAAAAAAGGCCAAATATTGGCCGATATTTATCGGCCTAGTCGATATATCAGTTTATCATTATCATATTTCCGCTCACACACTTCACTGTCAGGGCACCTGCGTGGGCCGGGAATGCCACAGATCGCATTTCATGTCCAACATTAGCTTGTTGATCGGCTGATTTATTGTGCAGAGGAGTAACATAATGTAAAAAGATAACATAGCAATGGAACGGATAGAAGGCTTGCTCATTTGTGTGGGTTCACAATAGCCTAAAGCATTATTCCATCTTAATCCTAGACTGTCTCCACAGCTCTTTGCATCACCAGTGTCGTTAGTTCCGCTCGTTGGCATGGCTTCTGGTGTGTGTGTGTGTGTGTGTCTGGTCTGGCCTTCTTTACCACACGACCCCCCAAAGTCATACACTGCCCTCTGCAGCAGCAACAATACTTGCTCATATTTAGCCCACTACACAAGCACATTCCAAATATGTCAAAAGTTGAAGCACACTAAGGCCAAATAGAGCTCAGGTATCACTGAGCTAATTTTAGCCCAGCTCAGCACACAGGAAAACAAAAAAAAATATTTAACAAGGGCCATAAATCTGAGCAGTAACTCAAGGTTTTTTTCCACTGAGATGAAAGACTTATTAAAGACTCTGACGGATAGAAACTGATGAAGACAAACACCAAGGGTGAAATGTGTGTTTGCATTACGCTCCTCCAAGGCAACGAAAACAACAAATACACACTGGCTGCTCTCAACCCCCACGTCTCACAACATTAATAACTTAACCGCAATTTTCCTACAGAGTGGATCTCTCACGTATTAATAACGAACTGCCTCACGAGGTGGATATAAACTCCACCAGCGGAAACCTGCAGAGAGGGACTTTTCCAGCTGCACGGGACGTAATATGATACCAGCCTCTTTTCCTTCAGCAGTGAAGAGTGTCCCATGTGAGAAACACATCAGAGGAGCCGTAGAAAGAGAGAGAGACTGCAGCAGGCTCGTCCGAGCCCTCGGGCCTCTCTTATGCTAAACCGCAGCCATGCACTCTCCTCTGAAGCTCGGTCTGGTGCTCTAACCGCTCTTCCAGCACCCACAGGCTGACCACCAGGTCATCTGGACTCTGACACAAACATGCAGATGTGGCTCTTTTTGTGTAACTATTTTGCAGGGCCTCAAAATACCACTGTGCTGAACTCTTTTCTGCCCTCTTTGACACAAAGGCCTGTTTTCCGATCTTTTAGAAAAATCTTGTCTTCATTACACAGCCTGGTCATTACTCAGTCATATAATTATTAGGGGACAAAGTTGACAGTGCACACCTTGTCTATATTTATAGAGGATAAATACTTGCTTTGCAAGTTGCCTTAAAGATTATTTTAAGGGGGGGGGGGGGGGGGGGGGGAGGGGGGGGGTGTCACGGGATGCACCTGCGTGAGCGACGGAGGAGCAAAGGAACGGAGATGTAGACGAGGGAGTACATTAATCCAAATGGGTTTAATCAACACATGGACCACTCACGCTATACATGACATGAACATGCACATACACACAGGATGAGGGGATGATGAGACACACCTGGGAGCAATGAAACATCAAGGGAAACACCTGGGACAAATTAACTTAATAAGGACAGGAACCGGAAACTAACCAAATAAGGGCATAGGAAGGCACATGGGGAGCAAGACATACACAAAATGGACAGAGTCTGACATAACGCCCCCCTTCTAGAAGGGTGTCTCACGCCATATAAATCTAAGGGGAGGTGGTGGGGGGCAATCTGGAGGTCCCTAGGGACAGAACACGGAACAGTGGGCTCCAGAGCGTGCCGGGACAATTTCGCGGGATGCCATGGTGGATCCGGAGACCTTGAGGGAGCCATGGCCGCGGCAGAGCAGGAGATTGGACTGGGCCATGGGGGCGAGCTATGTACTCTCCACGAGGTCCGCCGGAGGACCCAGCCCCCGCCTCTACGGTGGAGCAATAGTACCCCCCCCCCAAAAAAAAATACTGGAGGCAAGTTGTAGGTGGGTTGGTATTTTCTGGGCTGTGGAGCCATCCTGGATCTTTGGTACTGGGCAAAAAGCGAGCCCTCCCTGGGCTGAACGGGGATCAGGAGCCCTCCCTGGGCTAAACAAGGAATCATGAGCCCTCCCTGGGCTAAACGAGGAATCAGCAGCCCTCCCTGGGCTTAACTGGGGATCAAGAGCCCTCCCTGGGCTAAACGAGGAATCAGCAGCCCTCCCTGGGCTTAACTGGGGAACGCAGAGGAGGGCGTATGTGGATGGTGCTGGCACCTGGAGGGGCGCAGCCGGGAGGAGGCCCGGCACAGCCCTAGAGAGCAATTCGAGGAGCTGGGACGGAGTGAGCTTTGGGGCTCGACAGCCCGAAGGAGCCGAACTTGGGAGCTGGAGCTGACACTGGAGGCGAGCCGGGGGCTGAGCCGCACTGGAGCGAGCCTTGGGATTGCCAAATTACGTCAGTGGGGCCTGCCACACTAAGTCCATTGGGGCATGCCACATAACGTCGGCGGCTTGCCACATAACTGCGGTGAATTGCGGGAAGAACGGCGGACGGCGGCGGAATGGTTCTGGCTCGGGACCGGACACTCTCCAGACACCGGAAGACACCTTCCCTCCAAGTTAGTCCAGTGGTGTCTGGGAGCCAGAACAGCTGATTGAGGACGGAGTCCTTCTAACGCCGCCCCCTCCGCGAGCTTGCAGAACTCCCGGGCGTACTCGTAGAAGGGGTGATCGAGGCCAGCTAGGGCGGCGACGCGAGCGGCAATTTCCATCGCCGGGGAGGAAAAACCAGGAAACAAAAAACTTTTTAAAAACACGGAAATTAAACACGGGGAAAGGATGCAGTGCATCTTTTACTGTGTTGGTCTGGTTTCGTCTGACGGATGCACTGCTTGGTCGGATCCGAGGAGCAGTAGGTACGCGGAGAAGCGAGACGAAGGAGTCCATAATCCAAATGGGTTAATCAACACATGGAAACCACTCACGTATACATGGCTATGGAAACTTGCACTACACACAGGAGGAGGGGATGACGAGATACACCTGGCAACAATGAAACATCAAGGGAAACACCTGGGACAAATTAACTTAATAAGGACAGGAACCGGAAACTAACCAAATAAGGGCATAGGAAGGCACATGGGGAGCAAGACACACACAAAACATGGAACAGAGTTGCGGGTGGGGGGTGGAGGGGGGGTATATCATTTATCAGTGGAAAATAGTATTGGGTTTGTTTAGTTATTGGATTTTGACTTGTGAACTTGACTTATTTACTGCACCTTAACTTTTTATCCTAAAAACGTGTTTTTTCAAGGTGTCAATTCACATGCGACAACATTTTGGATGCAACTGATTGACTACATGCAACACAAAACTGAATTGTGCACTTTAGAAATTGACTAATATATTTTATATTTCGAAAAATTTCTGATTTTATAATAAATAATAAAATAATAAACCATAATAATAATAACCTGCCTCCCAAACTTTTTTTGTGCCTGACTTTTCAATGCCACACCACTGGCATAAAGCAGGTTTTGTTTTTTTATTATAATAGACTTGTTAGCTTTGATGAATTATGGAAAAAATTAAAATGTGACAGTACATTAATAGGTGTCATAGCTGCATTTAAGTTGGCTTGAAGTTTTGCCATATAGGGCGCCAGAGAAGAACTGTCTAAAGTAGCCGTACATATGTAATTCTTTGTAGCAAACGTAATGAGTCGTTAATAAACATTTAAAAGTAACTTTCCCCAGCACTGGTAGCCATTAGGATTTACAGGACAGTACCTAGAGGTTCTTCTTGGATTACATGCTGCTTTGACTGAAATTAAAAAGAATGACTCCTTAATTTGCAAATAAAGACAACTACAAATAAAAATTAATTTGCATGAAATATGATCAAATATTTGCAGTCTAAAACTGTTTAAACAAAAAATTGTCATGTTAATATGATGACAAGGAGTGTTGTTATTGAAGAATAGGGTGCAGGCTTGAAAGCAGAGCTGTAGGAGTATCTATCCAAGAGCCACAAACTCAGGCTTTTCTAGTTTTCCTTATAGAGGCAATGGCTTTGTTGTCTCCTTTGAGAGCTTTTAGGCAAGCTTTCATCCAATTTTATAGTTGAACAAAGCCTGCAGAGCTTTGTTCAAAATCTCAAAGCAGCTACACAGCTCTGGAGAGCCACGTAAAATATGAGTGGAAAAATGAAAACCGCAGTATAACAGTAAAAGCAGACACAAACATAAAGACTTTTTATATTATGCAAATGCCTTTGAATCCTAGATTGAATTTGCCTATTGGAACGTGAATTTCTTGGATCGCAAACGCTTTTATAGTTTTAAACATTCATATTTATGATTGCTGTGAATTATTCTTTGTAGAATCAATAGCCTCTTTGAAAACATGGAAAAACATGCCAATGACTTCCAAATAAATTCAAATGAATAAATACCAGACATGATTGTTGCTAAAGCAAGATCATAGAACACAGATCCGAGACAGGTGAGTGTCAGTAACAATACATCAATATTTGCGGTAATTTAAACTATTGCACTGTGCCATTAACCTGCACCTCAAAGTGGCAACAACTTCCTAAGAGTGACATGGTGAAAGCTATCACATACTGTAGTCTCAACCTCAGATGAAACATCAACAAACCACCACAGTCTGTTCACTAACCATGGGATGCATATTGCACACAACAAAGTATCCTGCAATGCAAATTCCAGGAGTTAAGTTACCTGGATACAAAATGATGTTTGAAAGGAAAAATTGTATATTCCACTAAATAATCACATTTGGATGGACAGATATTCGTCATAAATTCTGCACACATACATAGGGATTTCCCTGCCCTATACCTGTCCATAAAAACAAAACATAAAAGAGCTATTGTCTGAGTGGGTGGCTCTTTGCCAGAATAAGCTGCAAAATGTAGCAGTTCTGCAGCATGGTCCTTACTTAGAGAAGAAGATGTGTGGCTGTTTTCCATTTCATTGGTTCCCATTAACAGATACGCGTCAGAAAGCAGCCATTTATGCTCCTATTAAAAGACTTGTTACTTCCCCAGCACTGCTTCAGTGACCAGACCCCTCGTCCAGTTTGGGTCAGCTCAGTCCCTCCACTTCTGTTTCTGTTCTTCTTCTGTCTCGTGGACCAGGGTTAGTCCCAGATAACAGGGAGCATTTTTGTAACCTTTAAATAATGTATTAATCACAAAGGGGAAACTGGACATTTTAAGCTTCTTAGAATATTTAAAAAATAAACGTTCAAATAACTTTATTTTGGATTAAAATAAAGCTAGTAGAATGTTGTGAAACATTTTAGTAACTTTTAAATAATGTTGTAATCATGGCAAGAACCATTTAGAAATATTTCAAAACAGTGTTCCCACAACGTTTTTATAGCCTACATTTTTATTTGGGTTATTTGAGTTATTATTGGGTTATTTGAGTTATATAGGTTATTGTCAACTAAAACTAAAAACCCATGAAAAATATAATAAGTATGTCCTGAAAATTTAAAAAAAAAAAATAAATATAAAACTGCTTTATTTTTATTTCAGTTAGTTGCCAAAGCAACATGTCTCTTTTTTTGTTTAGTTGACTTTGAAGTAAATCACAACTAAAACTAAGTAAATAAAACTTCTAAACTAATAAAAAAAAATTCAGGAAAAGTAAATAAATAAATAAATAATCTGATAAAACGACAAAAACACAAACACAAACAAATTAATTTTAAGTTAAATTAAAGAAAATAATAAAAATAAAAATAAACAAAAACTATAATAGTATATCAATAATACTAAAATAACACTGTGAGGGATTTTTATATATTATATTATGGTTAAATCTGTGATTGAGGCACAGAGATTGCATAAACGTATTTACACAAACTGTATTCACCTCACTTTCTCTATTATAAATACTATTCAACCCAGAATATTAGCACGTCTTGATGATAAACCCAACAAGAACACTTGTGCATGACATCACTGTGTGGGGGTGGGGCCCCGTCCCCTAGTTTGCAGGGGACCAGAAGATTTGCAAGAAAGAAAGAAAAAAACTCAAATACACCATTTAAAAAAACAAGGCATTAATATGCTGTTGTGGCACTCTGACACACACAGTGAATGAAACGGGGAAAAGATCCAGAAGCTTAGTGATCAAGCATTTAATGATGGAATTATTTGGCTTCTGGGAGAAGGATTAGGTGATAAATTAAAAACGGATTGGTGAAGTGCATCTAACGTCCCAAGAAATATTGGAGTTCTTGTTGGGGTTTTACACCACAAAGAGAGTTGTAAACTAGAATAAAGACTAAAACAGTTCTTGGTCTGGACACGTGCCAAATATCCATAGGGCATTAGCAACCAACTGGTGAACCTCATTAAAAAGTAGAGAAACCTATAACCATTAAAAGCCCATTAAGCAGCATGTAATTTTGTGGAACTAAATAGCAGAGAGTAATCAAAAGCACATGAAACCCAGCTGGGAAACTAAGCAAATTGTTTCGATTAGGGGAGAATCCATCATCAACAACACCAGACTTTTTTTTTTCTGACATTCAATTCGTTCTCTCTCGCTCGCTTTCAATTTCCTCGCTAATGACATGAATTGATGCAGATAACAGGCAAGAGTTTGTGAGCCAAATATGCATGATACACTTCAACTTGCATCAACAATTTACATATTACAATGTTAAGAAACAAAATAGTAAAAAATATTGAACGAATGATTTGTATGATAACAACTGTATTTGATACTTTTTCAGTGGTTAAGCTGCGTCACTATTAAATTAACAGTGCCAAGACAAAAGAAATGCGGTTTCAGCTGTTACGTTACTATATGGCCTGTTGTCTGAAGACATCTTTATAGAAGGTCGAGTCCTATGGATGTGTGCCTTAAGAAACCTGATAAACATTATAATGAAATTCTTTGCAGAAATTGTTATGCCACCATATTTTAATCATTTAGTTAGTGGCGTGTAACAGTACATGTTGGCCTTTGCTTTACTACACCTGTGTACAGAACAAATATAGTATTGTTTTATTACTTATTACACATACTGGTAAAAAATGTAGTCTGAATGCACTGTAAGTCTGTAAATAGAGCAACAATCTGTTCAGTAAGCCACTGTTTAATAAAACAGAAAAAATAAGCATTTTCAGAAACATTCAGAATAAAAGGTACTTTAATAAGAAAAAATGTTATGAAAAATTGTGTTGTTTTGAATTGATATTTTACAGTTTTTTACGATTGCTATGACACTTTTTTCAATACTTTTAACAACTTTCCTAAACTCTTAACGCACCAACACACCTACAACACAAAACTGACAAAACAGTTAATTTCATGCTCAAAATCACACATTGTAAACAAAACTCCAACACTAATTTTCAAAGTACAATAATACACTACCAAAACAATGTCTCCAAAATCAAATAATTATTCCAAAACACTAACACGTGTTCTCTTCCAACAGGAACATTTAGTCCAGTATTTGTAAATTTGGCAGTAAAAATCCATTGTTTTGGTCTTGGTTGAGCTTGTGTGTAAATTTTTAATTTGTGTTAACTGTATGCATTTTGTGTCAAAGCAACAGGAAATGTGTTAATTGTATAGCCTACACAAATGGATGTTGCACTATAATTGTTAAAAATTTAGGAAAATTGTCGTAGCGATCGTAAAAAAACTGTATTTGGTACATACTAGAAGGCTACCTCAGTGTACTAGAATAAAGAATTGCTAATAATGAATCATGAAGAATCGTAATAGAATCGTTTAAGAACAGGAACTGATGAATCCATTACATTTGCAAACCAGGCTTGGAATTTCATCAACACAGTATTTTCGCAAAAACCTAGTGGTGGAATGGAGAAAAGGCCTATTCATAATGTCTTTAAAGTGTCTGGGATTTGAGGCTCGTAAAGAGAATTGTCAAGCCACAGAAGACAGACATACCTCAGTGTTAAACGTGGCCAGGACCACGTTTATTATGTGTAAAATGTCATTGCACGCGTCAAGAGGCATATATCTCAACCAGATTCTGTAGCTCGAGATTATCAAAACTGCAATGGAATTTGTGAACAATTTCAAAGTTCCACCTTCATGCACAAGCAACTTTTTGCATAGATGCCTTTACAAATGTATTTCTGCCCAATGGTGCAGTTTATGAGAGGACATACCCCATTGTTGATGACAAAAGTGGCCATGAAAACAATAAGCTAAGGTGGGATTGGAGATACAAGGGCAGTTGCTTGATCATGATGACCTGTTGTCAAAACTCTCCACATTTCTTGCATGTTAAGACCCATTTTCATATGACTTGGAATGCTAAAGCATTATTTTGTTGATGCCAAACAATCAAATTGTCACCTGTAGCTAAATAAGCAGGTTTAGATTAAGATTGCATTCTGTTTTGATATGCAACCATGTATATGGATAATTGTGTAGTGCTGAATTAGTGGAAGAAGCCTCATTTTTAAAGGCCTGTGGCTCATTTTTCAATGCTGCTGAGATCAAGAGGCTGAGAGCAAATCCCACCAGCAGCCATAAAGCACTTGTGTGTGCGAGGTACTGATCCCGAAGTGAATTCCCCGGTTTTCCTCTCAGCAGACTCCTCTTTCTCTGTGGATGTCAAATGACAATGTGACTGCTTAAAGGCCCTTAAAGCACATTGTGAAACCTTCTATGGACTGTAAACATACAGCAAATTCACAGGTATTGTAGCCGAGTGAAACTCATACAAAGCTCTTTCCATCAAAGCAAAGTTTATTGTGATGGTTAAACTCTTGTAACCAGACTTTGAATTATATCATTTATTCAAACATGAAGCAACAAACATGAAACATTATATCTGATGATGTCTTTGAAGGGCAATATAAACATGCAGTTATTGTTAGTGCTCTACCTAATGTGTAGCAGCTGAAGTGACCCTATCGTGACCGTTTCAGTCTGTGGTTTTATAGTGTAAGCGCAGGGGTGCGTTGGTTCCTTCACGGGTGTATTTCTGCCTAGTAGCAAAATTTACGAGAGGACATACCCTCTATTTTGTTGATTAATTAAAGTGGCCCTGAAAACAATAAGGCAAGGGGACTGGATTACTTCTACAGATGAGCGCTGTGCTCCATTCAGAATGTAACTGAGAATTGCGGTTTAACTTGTGAATTTTTATTAAAGTATTATTGCAAACAGGATGCAGAATTTAAGGAAATAGAATTAAAAAGTAACTAAATTCAAAGAAATTTAAAGAATCACAGGCAAACTTTCACAGTATATGGAATCTGTTGTTTTATTATCAGTACACATGCGCGTTTACAGGTCAATATATTATGTAATTAACATATCCACATCACATTTATTGTTGAAAAATGTTATGGTAATTATTTTTATTAACATTTGCAAATTATAGAAAAATATATAGATTAAAGGTCTCTACATTGCTTTTAAGCAAGCCTAACTAGCACAAGATAAATGTATTATATTTAGTGTTTGTTTGTTTTTACAGCAAAGCATGTGGTTATTGGTTATATTGCATCTTAATGTTAACATATTTTAACAGACATTGTATAAAATGTCTTAACTTTTGGCAGTCCAATCAAATAATGAGTCAAGTGACACTAAAATATAAAAAAATATTGGTAACACATTAGTTTAGGGACCAACTCTCACTATTAAGTGGTGTTAGTAGACGGGTTTTTGCATATGTAAATAGGTGATTAAATAGCTTAGTCAAGCACATATTAATGCCTTATTAGAGACCATATTTTAGATCCCCTAATCCTACACCATACCTAAACTTAACAGCCTTATTAACTATTAATAAGAAGCTAATTAGGAGTTTATTGATGCAAAAGTAGTAGTAAATAGTTAGTTAGTTGGATCTTAAAGTGTGACCAAAATGTTATAATGTAATATATACTGCAGGCTATTTGAATGGTGTACTATTTCCAGTGGATGTTTGAAGTATGCATCTGTGCATGCGTTTCAGACTAATATTTCCCACAACCCCGTATGCTACATAAACTTGCATCTTGGCAAAATCATTGTGAGTTGTTTACTTCCAACTTTCCAAGTTAGAAATCTGACTTTGAGTGCCATTCTATTGCACTTTTCCAAATAGGAAAGTAAAAATGTTGACTGGAACACACATTTTTAACAGTACTGTATGTACTTTCCCATTACCAGTAAACTAAGAGTCATGTGTCTTTCACAAGTCACTACTGATCGCTCACTGATCTGCACATTGTTCCTATTGTATTGTATTTTATGGCATTATTAAACATTCAGCTCTGATTGGTCAATGACTCGACATTGTGATGTGAACTGTGTAGTTTCACCTCCTCTGGACGCTTCATTTACTATGGGACAGCACTCACCTCTGACACCTGACACCGGGGGAGAGCGCGGAGCGGCTTCCGGCAGGCATCGCTTTCAGCAGAGCCACTCATGGGCGTCCTGCCATAGCATGCTGGTCATGGGTGGGTGTCAGGGTCACCTGACTTTTGAATTAATTCCTGCAGAGGATGTGTGATCTAAAAACAACAACTGATAAGTCAGTAAAAAAATAAATATATATATTTTGTCTGGTCCACCTCATCTGTTTTAATTAACCTGCTGACTCGACTTTGTTCATTCCAAGGCTGTACCATTGTAACATGAGAACGCATACTAATGCACTCATTAGTTGAAGAGCTACAGCAGAGCATAACATCAGCATTCTGCATTCTGACTAAAGATCAAACCCTGCACTCAACAAGCTTCATTTGGCCTAAGACACTCTGGAGCCCTCATTAAAGACACTCATCTCTACAGAGTAGGAGGCCTTAGTGCTCTCAGACCCCATTTGAAGTGAAGGACGTGGAGAGACTGACTGAGTAGAAACAAGAGCATCAGTTCAAATGAGCTAGAGAAAGAGTTATGTCTGAAGAAATATCATTAAAAAGGAACAACAGAAGGAGGGACGGGTGGGAACTCGGGAGGAGGCTCAGGAGGAGGACAGACACCCGAGAGGGGACCGGCAGACAGAGTCCAGGAATAGGGTGGCGCCGGAGGGGAGGGAGGAGCCCAAAGAGGAACAGGAGGAGAAATAGGGTGGATACCAGACGGAGGGAGAGCCAGGGATGACGGACAGGAGGGACTTGGAGACCGGCGGAGCAGGTGGGACCACGGCCACAGCCATCATGGACCCACGGTGGAGCAAGAGAGGGAGGACGCCATGGAAGAGGAGAAATGGTGATGAATCAAGAGCAACGATGCTGGAGCAGGTGGAGGAGGAGCCTGAGGTGGAGACTGAGAGCCAACGAGCCAGGGGGATGCCAAGGAGTGACTGAGGACCAAGGTGGAGCTAACGGGAGAAAGGAGCCCAACGGAGCCGGTGGGACAGAACAACGAGGCGCAGCCAGAGGAGTGGAGTCCAGAGGCGATGGCGGGTCGATGCCAGACCAAGGCGGAGCCAGAGGGACAAGGGAGCCCGGTGGAGCTGGTGGAACGACGGGTGACGTGGAGGTGAGGGAGCTAGGAGTCGAGGTGGGTCCGCTGGGTCTACGGGCCGAGGCAGAGTCCGGGCCTCGGAGGATGGAGGCGGAGGTGAGGGATTCTCCAACCATGGCGACGCTGGAGGATGGCAGAACCGCGGCGCTCGCACCGTATAGATGGTGGGCTGAGGGAGAGAAGAGGGGCTGCCAGATGACAGCAGTGGAGGAGTCAGGAGCGGGCAGGTGGGCGGGCATTTGTGAGCCTCTGGGCTGGACTTGAGAACAGGAGCCCTCTCTGGGCTGGACGGGGGAACATGGCTGAACTCAGGAATGGAAGGGACAGAGGTCACCGACGGAGGAGGGAGGAGAGGGGGCAAGTCGGCCTCCAGATCTGTTTCCCAGTCTATTAGGTCCCCCTCAAAGTCCAGCAATCCCAGATGCACTATTAGCTCACCCTCAGCCGTGGTGCAGTGGGCGAAGCTCCACTCCGCACTCTCACCATCCACGGCTTGCTCCCCAGAGCTCTAACACGGCCCACCCCCCCCCGGTGTCTGACGGAGTTGGGCTTTTGCCTCAGGCCGATCCTCGCATCAGTCGCAGGCAATTACGCAGGCACATCTCTCCGTAATCGGTTTGAGCGCAACAGCGAAACAGGGAGATGGTGGACTGGGCACTGTGTCGGGAGTGGAACTGGCGAGATTCTCCTGGGAAATGACAGGAAACTTTGTGTGTGTCCACTCCACAAAGGTGGTGAAATTCGCTCGAGGACCAACCTCGGACGACGGCGCTCTGCACGCGGTGTTCAAACTGGTGTCGTGGAATGCACAGAGCGCGTCGTCCGGGAGGTAGCTGGTGAGACGCGCGGAAGGACAGAACAGCCTGGTGAGGGCCTCGAGCGATCGCCTCACACTGCCTCAAGCCAGGAGGAGGAGGTATTCTGGACGGAGAGGGGATCATAGGGAACAGTAGACAAAAAAGAAAACAAACAACGTAAAAACGCAAAAAAAATAGGTGGGAACAACGAAAAATAACGTTTTTGTAGGTCACACACGGTTCTGTACAACGAGGCGAAAAACTAGGTCAAAATGGGAACACAAGGGGAGCAAAACACACCAGACAGTCCATGTTCATGACACAATGTTAGAAAACAGTTTTTTTTGTTGTTTGTGTTGGTTGTTTTGAATCTTGGACAGTTAGAGGACAATTTACAAAAATATATATTAGAAGCGAGAATTCAACAAAATGAGATGACTCCCTCTATTTATTTATTTATTTTACAAAAACATAAAAAAATTACAAAAATAATAATTATTATTTTATTTCATTTTTTTTTAAATCATGAGAAGTGTATTCGAGTTTTTCTGTGTATGAACTGCATTCTCAATGTATTTCTGAAAAACATGACAGATCCAGACAAAATAAGTGTCACTTCATTAATCCATATACTGTACCTGCTGTACCCTATTGAAAGCGTGAATGAGATTTGAGAGCTATGGCAGATGGCAAGATTATTCAAAAAACAGGGGGCCCCCATTTGTTTTTTTTTTTTTTCCTTTGTTGAACTGAACCTTCCACTCATACACACGTACATGTGAGTCTGTCACAAAGGCAAACAGAAAGTCATCACATCCATATTTCTTGCACATTGAAACCGCTTTTATCTCTTTTAGAGATGTGGGAAATTAGGAATTCATTCAATCCAATAGCAAAATTCAATACCAACACAATGACACCTTTGTGCCGCATATCTTTTTAATTTTTTTTCTGGATGTGACTCATTACATAGCTCGTGTTTTGTACATGAAATACTGTGAGTGAAACATTATCAGTTGCACTATCATCTCCTCATCAGAGCGGCAATCAACTGAAGCTGCTTTCAGCCCAAAGAAATGTGCCCACACCCTTAACATAATGCTTTTATAATGGCATACATGGCTACTGAAAGACTGAGAATAATCCTGCTTTATGTCGGCTTTCATCACTTTATTTTTTCAACAAATGGAGTTGGAGCCCTGAGTTCCTGAAAGGATTGCAATAATAGTCCTTATGAAACTGGATAGGATAATTTTGGACGTTTCATACAAGCTGTTGATTTTTCCAGACTATTTTTCCTTCTGCAGTGCTGTTTCAGCTCTTGGGTCAGTGCAACTCTCCAGCTCGGTAACCGTCCTCCACCCAGCACTGGTTGGCTCGGAACCTGATCTTGAAAGTTTCTTCCACTGTTACTCATTTTCAGCTCTGGCCCCAGCTTTAGGATTAATCTCCAATATCAGCCCAGTGGCGGAGGGTGATGTATTCCTCATACACCTCGAACACATGCATTAGTCTGGCTTCCTCTTAATCCAGAGTGACTCCCAATCCTCCCCTGGAGGGTTTTCACACACAGATGGAGTTGATTTTGGTGCAACTCAGGTGTGGAGTTACAGCGAGCGCTTGACTGAAGAGAAAAGCCACATGTACAATGAAAATATCCTTAAAGGATTTCAGTATCACAGCACCACCAAATGCTCTTCATTAAATGATGTCATGGTCTCATTCTGAATCCACATGGGGAAAAAATCACAACATCTTTGAGATGTTTTGCCTAGACAGCAATGAGAATAAATGGAGACTTTTGTGCTAGATTATTGTTTTATGGGAAAAGTCCCTGGTGATCTCACATATAAATCTCATCTAGAGTTTCAAGGAAAAAAAATCTCAACAATGTCTTAAGCTAAAAATTTCGAAGATACCAGCCTATGAGATTTCTTAAATATATTAATTGTTTTAACTAGATAGCAATGAGATTTTTCTGAGACCAAAAGAAGACTTTGGTAACACTTTATTTAAAGCCTTTATGTATAATGCATTCTAGAAAGGTAGTTTTAAAGTTCATTATTAGGGCTCTTTAATGCACCGTGTATAGAATGCGGATTGGTGGCAAGTGCATAATAATGCTACACCACACAGTGTAATACGACATGTATATACCAATTGTCTACACTGTATGTAATTTTTTTATTTATTTTATTTCAATAAACATTTTATTTCCAAAAGAGTATAATGTCTTAGCACATTATGAAACATATGAAATTATGAACTAAAGTAATAAGGATTATCTACAAAGGCGTACGTATACGTGTTACCAAGACTTTTGCTTACTTTTTTGAACGAAACCCCACATGTGGCTCCACTGAAATCTCCTTTGTTTTTGTTTTTGGAACAAAATCTCACATTTGTCTCCTGTAAAGTTTGAGATCTCAACAGTTTCTCAAAATGTCCTAAAATTTCATATCAATTTGTATAGAGAATCAGCGAGATTAAAAAAAAAAAAAAAAGAGCACATTGAAACTTCTGCTTGAATCTCTATTTCTATGATTTGCCTTCTAAGAAAAAGGCCTCAAAAATATTTTTATTTATTTTTATGTTTGCAGTTTCAGAAAAGAAAAAAATTCTCTAAGATCTCTGATGTCCTACACCCTCGGCATCAGACAATGCCCGGGGCGCTTAGAATCACAGTGTAAATTCACCTCATTGACGTTCACGACTTCCTAATTCTGCAAAGGATGGAGGGGTGCCCACGTTTTCATCCGATGGGCTCCTCAACACACTAGCACCCCAATCGACAGCTCAGTAGGTGAGAACACCTGAGTGCGCGGCGGGGTTTCGTGCTTTCCCTAACATCTTAAAATCCTATGTGAGAAGAAAGCTGAGTTCCACGCACAAGATAAGAGTGAGTGGGATGCTCATCCAGGTGTACACTAGCGCAGAGACAAGGGCTGCCCGCACGAGATACCCAGAGAGAGACAGACACGGCTTGGACCGGCCTTTCTTGTCTGCATCAGAAGTTTCCACACACGACCCTAGTGGCCAGTCTGAGACCGCATAGCTATGGAATAGTTGTGATTGAGAGTCGGCTAGGGAGGTGCAAATTCAACAACACGGGACGACCCCACAATACCCCGACAGAGCGCCCAGCGCAGCTTCCGGTGCTCGGCCAGGCAGCACGTGGGTCGAGTGCCTGTGGTGCTGAGTGATGTATATTAGATCAGGTTGGATCGCCCTACCTCAGCATCATAAGTACTGCGACGATGTAGGCTCATGTTACTCACAATTTCTTATTATGTACTGATGCTCGTCAATGTGGGTTCCATTGCAAGAAGGTCAAAAGTGAAGGATGGACGGCCCACAGAGATCTACTCCAGCTTCGCCTGTCTACAGTCCATTCACTCACGATTCTGTTGTACGATTTCACACACCAAACCGGGGCTCACCACTCACTGCAGTTCAATCTGACTTGTGGCTCTTACCCTACTTTCCGCGGTAAGGCGCGCACTTTATTTTGCTATTGTATTTATTAGTGCGTCACACCGAGTTACGTCGCGATTCATCGTCATCCAAGTAACGCGTTATGTCTTGACTCGTATTGAGTTGGTCTCGGGTGCTATGAGTGTTTGGTGCATATTGACACTCCCGACCCACCACTGCACGCCGGATATATTAAGACCCACTATGGGGTATGTTTATCTACCAACTTACGTGCTATCTCCATCACCTTCCTACTATCACTCTATCAGTGTATTCCGTTGTAGCCGGTTTGGACACCCACTCTCCTGACTTGGTGTGGAGTTCTACTGAACCCCTCTATCAAGGACACGCAACCCCCGTGAACCACTTCTATATGTTCACGCGGTCCAACAGCCATGAGTTTCTTTCTTGGCCCGCGAGATAATCGCAGATTTGATATTGGAGGCAGCTGACCCTAATGTTATTGATCTTCGCCGTATTGAGATGCATGAGTTAGACCAAGTGCGGTCTCACAGAAGTTATGATGATGCTAGACACAAGAGTAAAGTCCTCTGCACGTGATGTGATGACATGGATGAGCGTGTGTATTGGTAGACATCGGTGACGGAATGATTGATTCTAGTTCAAATGGACTGATCATCAATGGCAATTAGCTGAAACAGCTTTAAACACTGTTCATGTACTTCGAGTATGTAACCGTAGCGAGGTTCTGCCAAGGCAAGTACAGAGCAAGAGCCATGTGTACCGTGAGCAGAGAGTAGAAAATATACTTAAGGACAGTTTATATTGCAAAACTTGGAGATAGGGGCTAAATTTATTAATATATTGGTAATAGCACGAAATGTTGTGATGAACGATGGAAGTGCAGTGTTCTACATTTAAAAGTATTAACGGTAAATGTAATATCGATATTTACGTGTACACAAAATGTGCTTTAGTACGTTAGTCAACACAAAATGCCTATTAAACATCAAAATAACTTTAAAGCGCAAAAAGATTATTAAAACAATGATTAAAGAATGCTCTTCAAAGCAAAACTTTTAATTTGACATTACAAACTGCAAAGTAATTTTATGTTTCCAGAGTACTCTCCTTTACACAGTCCAAAGCAAAGCAAGCAGGGACATGAAAATTGTCTGAAAAACATTTACTTTGAGCTTTTGCTTCAATGTACCAGTTATGAGTGCCCTTGTTGTTGTTGTTGTTGTTTAAAGAAGTAAAGTAAGATTTTAGTAGTATTAGAGGTACAAATAGAATGGTTTGCATTTAATAAATTTGAGCTGAATTAGTTGTAGTCATTTTTAAGAAGTAGATGGCAAAAGAGATGATACAGGTCAAACCAATCGATTATTAACAGACGTAAAACCCCTTCAGGGCAAATTAAAAGATTCATTAGTAAACCACTTTTGGGACTTTGCGCAGGCCAAGCTTAGCAAAGACGAAAAGGCGACAGTGGCAAGGATAACCAAACTTCATCAGATGCCAGAAATGGAGAAGAAACCAATGAAGTTTCATGAATGAAAATCGTGCGGAGATAATTTTAGGTTCGTGTGAGATTGAGAGGAGTGT
Source organism: Sinocyclocheilus anophthalmus (assembly GCA_018155175.1). Lineage (NCBI taxonomy): Eukaryota > Metazoa > Chordata > Actinopteri > Cypriniformes > Cyprinidae > Sinocyclocheilus > Sinocyclocheilus anophthalmus. The sequence goes on from JADLZN010000143.1 coordinate 93,021, forward strand.
GAAGGACTGCTGATCCGCGTCAACAATAAACGAGACATCAAACTCTATAAAACAAGATACTCAAGATGACCGGAGCACAGTGTGAATAAAATACAGAGGCTGTATGAAAGACCGCAGGTTAATGTATACGCAGCGCTGAATATCCCACCTGTCTGTGTAAGGCTTGATTTATTTGATACAGACGATGACCCGGGGGTCGACATTTGTTTTGGGACAGAAACTTCTCGCCGGAGCTTTGGGGGCCAGTATCAAAAAACAACCTCACGACACGCAAGCCCCCAAAACGCCTAACCATTGTGGAATGGGAATTCAGTTGTCTAGTATGCACACAGACAGCAGCGCACGTAAATAAAACAAGGGCCGTCGTGCAGTCTGGGGCCGCGGTGGCTCCCACCAATATACTGGTCAACACTCAGACAGGGCGGCCAGATACCCGCCAGCATGGTGTTAGTCTTCTCCGCGATTGGATGTAATTATATGCGCGCGGCAGCCTAATAGGCCGGAGGTGACCAAGATGACCGGGACTAGAAGACGCATTGCGTCGCTATGCCCGAGACTGTATGGAACAAGGAACAGCAGCACGCTGGCACACCGACCGTCGAACACTCCAGAGCACAACAAGAAGCCCTCGCAGTGAAAGCGCAGCCGATATTGCGGCGCGATACACGTGAGATCAGAACGTGAGGCGCCAAAAGAGCAGGTGCTATGAGTGGACGCCAGTTATTGGGGGTAAGTGGCGTAGCATCGTGCATGCGATCGAGGTGCGAAGGCCCAGCAAGCGACGGACGGCGGCTGGTGAATAAACTCGTCCGGGAAAAGGTATGAAGAGAGGGGAGAACGAGGCCGCGGGAGTCCCGCTTACAGGAGGGCACGAAACTGGTATAGCCTGAACACATTGCCAACACCTACTCAGCTCATCACGTCTCTACTGCCTGCTTCTTGTCAGCAGTTACTGAATTTGATTGAAGTTACTGAGTACACTTCGTATAGGACCAGATTTCAGTATTAACTAGCTGCTTATTATGTTGCCCTATTATAGCAATTGGCACAGTTTATATTGGACATATAAGAGCACATATGAAAATGTTTATTAAGCTGCATTAACCATATTTCCAGAAGATTAACGTGAATCCGTATTACCATGACTCAAGACTAAACAGATACCTTACTAAACTATTAAATAGCAGAAAATTAGTTATGAGGCAAAAGTCATCAGGTTTGGCAGGTAGTTAATTTGAGAATAAAGTAGTGATGAAGTAGTTTATTCTTATTAGGTGTTATTGTATGGATAGATGATAGTCATAGGTCATAATAGATAGATATGAATAATAATACGATAGTCAGAAAAAATAAATAAAATAATAAACGTATGAGTATAGTATATAAACGAAGGCTCTAGAGGGACCATCAAAATAAGAGATGTTACATTTAATATACTCATTATTTCATGGCAGATTACTTAAATCACGTTGGGCTTTACGTAATACATGGGCTTGCAAGTTTTATTAAAAAAAACAAGCCTTTTTAAACCACGCAGTAATTTAAAGATATAAAATGATACTCTTGCTATAAGTATAGTACATAGTGAAAATGGTTTACATGTATTTGGTGTGTGTGTGTGTGTGTTGTGTCTGTGTGTGTGTGTCTGTGTCTATGTGTGTGTTTGTGTGAGTATGAGTGTGAGTGTGACGGTGAGAGATTGATTGAAAGTGTGTGTGTGTGTGTGTGTGTGTGTGGTGTGTGTGTGTGTTTTGTGTGTGTGTGAGTGTGTGTGTGTGGTGTGTGTAAAGTGTGTGCAAGCTGTTCTGTGATGTGCGTGAGTGACGGTGAGGGGGAGGTGTGTGTGTGGGGGGTGAGTGTGGAGTGGAGCGGGAGTGATGGCCGTTGGGTTTGTGTGTGTGTGTGTGTGTGTGTGCATGCATGTGTGTGAGAGAGTGTGAGTGTGTGAGAAAGAGTGTGTGTGTGTGTGTATGTGTGTGGGTAGTGTTTGTGTGTGTGTGTGTGTTTTTTTTTGTGTTTGTGTGTGTGTGTGTTTGTGCGAGTGCGAGTGTGTGTGTGTGTGTGTGTGTGTTTGTGTACACACATGCATGTATATATTAAGAAAAATGTTATGTTTATATATTAAATATATTTATATATGATATAATTTATATGAATATAAATATATACATGTAAATACATATATGTTATATTTTCAAAATATATGCTGAATGTGTGTGTCTTTATATATACATAATAAATATACACAATACACACACATATATTATGTAAACAAAAACGTTTATTTTGGATGATATTAATCATGATTAATCGTTTGAGAGCACTAAGTTTGTAACACAGTAATATGTGGTGCGATCAAAAGTGTATTGGCTATTTACTTTTGAACACAGCTTGTCTATTTAGCTATAACTAACTACTTTACAATCAATTTCCTAGTCATAACTCATTTACATTTTTATTTTATTATATGTTTTCTAATTTAAAATATTCACCTTTTCTGCCCTGTTGAAGATTCTGGCATCTATCTGGATTGACCGAGTTTCAGATGAGATCACAGGTGCTAAAATGACAGTCAACTGAACACCCAGGATCTCTTTAAACGTCCCGGATGGCTGGATGAGCTGCAGGATGAAGCTGTTACCATAGGAACCTCCTTGTTCCACGGTGGAATGTTCCTGGACTCTGTGCTAAAGCAGTTCCCTGTAAAGGGAACCAGACTGGCCCAGTCGAGCTCACCTAAATCAGTTGCCCAGTCTGTGCCTCACCGGTCAAAAAACTCAAAATCTTGTTGGGAGTGACAGCTGCCAAACTCACTGGCCAGGTTTGTGTTTGCTTGAGTTTGTCATGCGGTGTTCATTAGGACACAAATCTCGGAATCAATCTTATTTTACACTGACAGCACAAGTCAGGAGTGCGTCAGCTGGTCTCTTTGAATCAGCACCAACTGTAGATCAACACGAAGTGGGTAACTTTTTTGCTAGTTTCTCATGAAGAAGGTAACGGAAAGTGGGGAATACTAGTGAGGATTATTGATGGGACTATGCATAACCACACGACATTTCTAGAAGGCATTCGTCATTATGCTACTAAATAAAAACCAAATGTCTCGGAGACTGCGATAAAATCTATTTTCATGACTCCAGGAGAGTGTTGTATTACATGGAGGGGTTTTTTTCCCCCCTGCTTGCTTGCTTTCTAGTCTTCCCTCTTTCTTGGATGGATGTTTTTTTTTTTTTGTAGTAATGGGATCATGGTGATAGCAGCACAACAAGAATTACGGTGGCATTAGCGGCCTGGGCGGATCAAAGGTAATTACTGACACGCTGGGCCCCAAATGCGAGGGACCTGGTCCGTTTCAGCCCCATGTCCCACGCATCATAGCGACAAAATGGGGTTTATTTGTGAAATGTGGTACAGTGACTATGTCAGATGCATTATTTAATCAAGCGGCTGTTTGAGTCAGTGATAACTGATTCTGTGTTTTCTTACTCCGTTTAGGCACAAGGCATTCAGACAATAAACAGACTTTTAAAAAAGCTAATATTTTGCAAATCAGGTATTTATTTAAAAAGGCAAATCCTGCCAAGTGCTTGATTATTTGTATGATCAAAAAGCCATTTTACCACATTGTTTCATTCAACAGCCTTTCATGATGGGCCACATTTAAATAAATATGAAAAAAGGGCCCGAATATAGAAATCACAAACAGATGGGCCGCTCCAGTGAAAATCACACTCTTTAAATGCCCATGTGCTGGCCAGCACAATATGAATGTGATTTTTAATTGCTAGTGACTGGGACTCGTGGTTTCCTCTCTAGGTGATCTCAATTAAGGCTGTTCAGGAAACAGTGAGGAATTGTGGAAAGAAAAGAGTTTGACTGGTTGGTAGGCGCTGTATGAGTGCTTTAGTGCTGGAGCAACAAAACGTCATTTTGTTTATCTGATTGTAGATTTCTGTTTCTCGGTTGTTGTTGGATTTTTTTTTTCTTTCTTTCATCTAAGTCCCCCACCGCTACAAACAATCAGTCCAGAGATTGAAATCAAATCCCTCACTTTGGAAAGTTCACATCCTTTTTTTTTGCTTTTCTACAGCGACAGGTCCGCATAATCAGAGCCTTCCGGAGCAAGTTTTCGGTTACGTAGGCCCTGGGCCTATGTTTGTGACACTGAATGTCCACGCTTACAGTAAATCAGAAGGACTTAAAGGATTCAACCATACAAGTCTGTATGTAGAAAGTACCACTGATTTGAAGCAAACCAAGCAACTGAAGTCTTCCATGAAAGTATATATTATATAGTTATGTATACTGTGATTTTATGTTATAAATATACAGTATTTATAAATCTTATAAAAATTGTTAAATAGAGGATATCGCTTGTTTATTTATGTATAGGTAGGCATGTATTACCTTTATGTGGTGGGTGGAGAGTGTGGTGTGCACAATGGGGTGTGTGTGTGGTGGTGGTAGGTGTGTCGTGTGTGTGACTGTTGGTGTGGTGGTGTTTTTTTTTTTTTTTTTGTTTATTACTTTTCTCCTTCTTCGCGAGGAGGGGTTGGGAGAGTATAGGAGTTTTGTCTCGGTATAGTCAATCATAGACATCCTAGATTAATGAATCAAATAAAATCTACTGTATATATGCAATATGAGAAGTGAAACGTAATAACTGTTATCAAGCTGTAGGATTTCTTAATAATGAAGAAAAAAGGTTGTACACAAGTTCTATTTTATTTAAGTCTAATGGTTTATCCAAGAGTGATAAGATTTTCAGCAAACATATCCACCATATAACATAAAATAGACAGATAAAATAATAATTATTTTTAAAACCAAATTTAAACAATATTAATGAATTTATTTATTAGTAATCGATACTCCAAGAAGATAAATAACACCAGTTTTAATCATCTGTGGTACAGTGTTTCCATACGGCAACATATAATTATCAATTTTACATAACTCACTTAATATCTGTTGGAATGAAAAGGGCCATCTTTGAAGAAACCAATAACATGCTATTTCTTTAGTTTGAGATTTGATTTTCATTCCAAGACAGAAGTCACTCATACAGAGAAAACATATGCTTAAATGCTCCTTAAATTGTGCTTTAAGCATGTCTTAGAACATGCCATTGACTTTTTATAGAAAAGTATCTGTGATTTCAATTTTCTGCTCACAGAAATGCATTACACAGTTACAAAAACAATTAGTATAAAGGTATATATAATGTTTTTATTTCATTGAATCAATTGTGGGAGTATTTTGTGAAACTTTAGAAAGTTAGTTCTTCTGGTTCTCAAATACGCTCTGGGTGAGAGAAAACCGCGCGATATGTGACGCGTATCGAGATACAGAAACGCCCTTCACAATTTGGATCACTCCACTTTTTGGAATGTTCTGTAGCCGGGTCTCTGTTTTTCTTTTAATTATATCACTGAGGCTAATCGTAGAGTACGTAGTTAAAATAAACAATAAGAGAGAAACGTCTAGCTTCGCAGCTCTCTCTCATTTGGATGCACAGTCTGCAGCATGTGTTGTTTCTCTCTTTAACCTCATTTTTCGCATCATAACCTCAACTGAAGCAGCACATGCCCTTGGTACGAATTCTAAAAGTGACGTATGTCAACTTGAGCTATAAATCCGTGGCGGAAGGAAGTAGTTATGCACAAAAGAGGTATGTTTAATTACACACACCGTTCCGTCGAACTGTTGTTAATGCAATAACGATACCGGCTCATATCAGGGCTGTGATTGCCCGTGCCTCATGGCCTAATCATGAAGTCATGATGATATAGATCCTGTATCACTCTCGTACTCGAGTGCATATGCTCATATAATGTACATTATATATATGTATATATATTGATATATACAGTTATGCTACCTATACAATAATAGAATATATATAGGTGCATAACTGTCAAAAAAAAGATGAGATGAGCTTTTAAGAGCAATATTAAAGAATAAAAGATAATGATTCACTCCGTTTCAGTATTGAGCTCGACATAAACCCATAAAAAAAGACTCATTCCAGTCAAAGCGAGTCACCGCATTCTGCATGTTTTAACAGCACTCCAGATGGAGACAGTTCATACTATCAACGTCTCTCCAATCCTCCCTTAAGCATAACTCAATCAAGCCCAGCACTGTCAGGACCCATGAGAGCCAACGGCTGCATACTAACACGCTCTCCAACAACACTCACTGTACGTTCCCACAGCCCGTGTAAAACACAGCACATGCTCGAGCCGTGTTCCCCATGGCACCACATTAATTCACTTTCATGGTTATTTACAGGTCAGGGATGACGTGTAAATGAGAGAGAGTGTGTCTTTAGTCGTGAGGCTGAACTCAAGGCCTGGCTGCATGGTAAATAATGAGCTCCCATGGGTCATAGCTGTGCTGCCCTGGAGTCCATGTCCCCAAACTGCAGGCTCCTCATTACCTCACCAACAACCAATTCAATGGCCTGCTTGGTGCGATTGTTGAGGTAAGCTGAGGCTTAGCAGCTCTGAGGGTAAAGGCTCATAATCCAGCACTAAGAGCCGGTGGTAGACGCGACCGCTTCTGCCATTTTAAAATTGCATTGTGTTACCATCGCACAAAAATATAGGAAAAATATACAGTCTAACAGCATAATTGCCTAATTCCCCCCATAGCCTTTTTCTAAATGGACTGACAGCTTTGCTTGGATGAAAAAAAAAAAAACAGACAATTTGACAACTGTGACATTTTCCCAAAACTCTTGTATTGCATGTGTGGCTGAAAATGTAAATAAACTTGCAATAATGCAAACATTTCATATAAAAATACAATCTAACTCTCAACAACACAGAATATAATAGTATGTATAACAGAGTAATGTGTAATTTACATCAGTGGTTATCACCTGGGACCTTGATAAACAGGGGGCAGCAAAATGTCGTTAAAATCAGGAAGTTATATTAAAACACTTTAAACAATTAGACATTTCATTGGAGGTCTAGCAAAGATATTTCATCATTTACGTCCAGAGGTAAAAAGTAATGCTGCCAATGAACTTACACGCTTTTTAAAAAACTGAACAGATGTTAAAAACATAGGCATCATAAATTGCCCACTTTGTAAATGTTAACAGAGAAAAATGGATCCTTGAATTAATTAACAACTGAGGATCACATGCTACCAGACTTTCAATTCGTTCCGAAGACAATAAAACTAAACCATATGATCTGAAATCGGCTCAAAATCCAACATTGATGAACTCTTCCGACGGATGAATCATGGAGTCTGTGACCTTCATACACTACAAATTGCCTAGTATACTAAAGACAGTGGCGACTGGCTTTGATTGTCATTTCTACTATAATGTGACATCTACAGACAGTAGTCAAAGGCAAAAAGACATGTAGTGTATTCCAGCCTGATCACTTACATGAGTAATAGCACACCTTTCCTCAATAACCCACAATAATAATAAAATAAAATTAATAAAGTTATTAATTTATAAATATAAAAATATTTAGAATTAAGGGTTTGTTCAACAGTTCACCCAAAAAAGAAAATTCTGTCATCCTGTCATGACATTCTTACTTCTACTGAACACATAAGAAGATATTTTTGGTAACCAAAAAATAATTATGAAATATTCACAACCACACAGTTTTGGGGTAAATGTAAATGGTGACATAATTTTACAATTTGAGTGAACTATCTCTTTAAATTTACGAACAAAGTTGCGTTCCAAATGATGCACTATACACTATTACACACTATAATAGAGTATGTATTTATTCATGTACTCAACTGTGCTAGTGTATAGATTATAGCATATTTGTCATTCAACATTGACAGCTGATAGTTTTTTTTTTCCTGGTAATTGAGTGTAATCCACATATTAAAGTGTACTTTTCAGTGTGAAACACACAATATTATGCTACAAAATGGCACACATTAGTGCATAAGTATACGAATTGGAATGCACCTCTAGTGATACTTGCCTTAGCAAATCTCAACTGCTTGATTGTTACAAAATGTAAACTATAATCACATAGCAATGTATTAAAAGGCAAGGTTAGCAATTTAAGGACCAATTTCGCTACTAACAGCATGCATATTACTAGCATGTGCCTGTTTATTAGTACTTATGAAAGCACATATTGAATGCTCTTATTAGGCATATTTAGAATCTCCTTAATCACCCATAACTAAACTTAACAACTACCTTACTAACTATTAATAAGCAGCAATTTAGGAGTTTGAGGCAAAAGTCATAGTTAATGGTTTGTTAATAGTACGATTTGGACCTTAAAATAAAGTGTGACCGTTTAGTAAAGCTGCTTGAACGATGTGTATGTGAAAGTGCTCTATACAAATAATTGACTTGACTTGACAACGTGTGTGGGTGGGTGGTGTTCACACATATGGTGTTGTGTGTGTGTGTGTTGTGTGTGTGGGGTGTGTTGGTGTGTGTGTGTGTGTTTTTGTGTGTGTGGGTGTGTGTGTGTGTGATGTGTGGTGGTGTGTGTGTGTGTGTGTGGTGTGTGTGTGTGTGTGTGTGTGTGTTGGACAGTTAAAGATGCATTTGTTTTGCTGCCAAAGCATTCCCGGTCCTTGTGAGAAGAAAAAAACTTTGGTCTGCAACACCTGAATGCAATTCCTCAGATTGCAGATGATATAAGCAGAACATTTTCATGCCAGTGGAAATGTGAGCGCTCACCAGCTGGCTTGGCCAGACCTTATACTCCAAATTCTATCCATCTGTTAGCTGACTCCCATGCCGCACTTCAAGGGCTCCTTCTGGGGAGTGTGGGACACTGTGAAGAGCAGGAGAGAGGCCAGCCTGATCTGGTTTTGATCTGGACTAAAGGAAAAGAGAGAGAGCCCAGCTTTGGCAATGCACGGCCCCATCGCTTCATGCATGCAGCCTGAAGTCATATCAGAATTATCGTATTTATGTGATGAGCGCACATGAACCCCGCCACAATGTCGTAATTACGCTGCTTTCAAGTCCTCCTGGGAAGTTCCTACTTAGGAGTTCGGAAGTTGTAATTATGATGTGATGTAAGTTCAAGTGATTTTGGTCGGAATACAATGGACTTGCTGTGCAATTTTATTTCTCTTTCTCTCTCTTTCACTTCCTGCCAAACACAGGTCGCTTTTTAGTGCTAATGCAACAAAATAAAGAACAAATGGTGCACATTAGATGTCTAACTAATGAGTACTGTCTGAGTATTCTTCATCAACAAATATGCAAATAATAGAGTATTTCACTCACCTAATGAGCATCCTTTGTTAGCCAATTAAAATAAATTACCAAACATTTTATTTGACCACAATCACTTCAGTGCTCGCCATTATTGTAATAAGACTTCCAATCCCATAATTAGGAGCTTCACAGTAAAGATTAATAAACACTGTGACTCTGGGTTGCACTTTCTCTCTGTGGCTCCTTCACCTCAGGTGTAGGGAAGGTCAGCAGACCTCTGGTTCTCCACATAAGAAGACATTTGTTGTGCGGCAGATGTTTGGACACACAAAATAAAATGAACAAACAGGGGTTTTACCTTAACTGACTTTCATGACATCATCTGTTTCAGCAGAATGTCTGTATGTTGCTGCTATATGGGAGAGTCCGGTATTGTGGCAGTGCCATGATAGTTTGATAAATAGCAAGGAACTGAATTATTAACATATCACAATATTTTCAGAGTTTGTAGTTACCATGGTATCATGCTGAACAGGTAAGTGATTAAACACCCAAATTAGCAGTATATAGTTTGTTTGCTTGTTTGTTTGTGTGTTTATTTATTTATTTCAATGCCATGAAATTATATAATTAATATTTGGAATGTTGTAATTATGCAACATTTAAATTTCATATCATATAAATTAAAATTTGGGGTCAGTACGTTTTTTCACCAAGTATATAATTTAGTTAGCAAGATAATTAAAATGATCACAAAGTGAGAGTTAGATTTTCACAGTGTAAAAACAATACAAAACATCAATTCTTAAATACATTCGTGATAATTTTAAAATTGTCTATTTATCAAAGAATCTGAAAAAAACAAATTGGTCACTGATTTTTGAAAGGGGTTATTATGATGTTGCTAATAAGAAAGAACATTTGTATTTGTGATTTGGGGTAACTGAAATGTTTTATGTCGGTTAAGGTTTTAAACAAAAGCACATTATTTTCACATACTGTACATGAGGTTCCCTCTCTGCCCCGCCTTTCTGGAAAAGCTGATGGATTTTTAACAAACTCTCGGTTCTAAAAAGAAAGCGAGCGGGTGCCTGTGATTAAACCAGCTATCTAGTGCAGATAAGGTTACGCCCCTCCAATAGCTGGATGAGCCCTGGCAGGCCGGACAAGGGATTATTCAAAAACATAAACCCAATTATAAAGGAGGCATGCGTTGCATACAGGTGGGACAGAATATGGAGTATAATTGATTATACTGTCTTTTTATGGTGTGCAGTTGCACACCGTGTGCCGCTAAACATACACCAGTCTGCATTTGGGATCGGAGAAATTAAGAAAGGAGAAATGACAAACAACAAGCCATACTCTACACTGCCCAAAAAACTCGCTTTAAACATATAAATATAAAAACCTCTTTAAATATAAAAAAACTTACTTACAGTCTTTGGTCTGTCTCTCTCCCAAGATTTTTTTTTTGCCAGGGAAAAGGTCATCCAATAAAACATGCGATGGAGCACATCTGACAATACTTAGGGTTGAAGTGTTCTGAACAAGTGTTGTAAATAACACTCTGAATGACAAGGATCTGATTTTACTGTGTCCATTGTTGAATGCCAAACCAAAGTAGTTTCGCTCTTGCAAGAAACTGACCAAAACACAGCGTCAACCATATGTGATCACCCCGGGCTGGACTCCACTTCGTCCAAGGATGAAAGCCGATCCGGCGATCAACAGCGCAAAGTTGATATTGCCCTCAGCGACCAGCAAGGATCAGTTCCAGGCATGACGAAGCGGATATAGTCCTCTTTTGGAAGACCAAACACAGTAGTTTCACTTTCACAACAAATCCACAGAGTGCCTTCATGCAATTAGGCGGTTGTGGCGCAACAAACAATACTACAGCGCGAATAAAAGTTACACCTTCTTTCTTTGCTGAACATTTGGGCAGCTTTATGCAAATCTTCCCACATAGTGAGTTAGATATGTGGGGGCGTGTTAGAAGGAGACGTTTTAGGTAGGTGTGACTGACTCTTAATTTTTATAAAGAATATCTATTTGGATTTTAGACTTTAGTCTTTACAGATCTTCTTTATGCACCAGAGCTTGTAACACTCCAAATGAGAAAGTGAAAATTAACTCGATCATAGACACCTTTAAGGTGTCCTTGTTACCGTGTAATTATACATTTAAGTACTGAGGAATATTAATTAACCGCATGTACTTACTCTATGGTTAGGGTTAGGATTAGAGTTGGGCTTGGGTTATTTGCATGTAATTATGCATAAATTATTGTTATTATAACAGTAAGTACATGAAACGTGTAACAAGACACCTTAAATAAGTGTACACAAATATTTTTATGAACAAATATCAAATAAAGTAAAAAAAATATTTTACACAAAAAAATATTAAGCAGCACAACAGTTTACAACCATGATAGTTGAAATGTTTGAAAATATTTTACAGTTTTTTGATCAAATAGTTAGTTAAGAGTTAATATTCCTTCCAGTTCATTCGCGCACAAGAAATGGAAGGTCGGCCAAGTCAAGCTCATTGCATTGTGGGATACAGCATTGCATGTAGTGTGCTTTGTTATATGCTGAACATTTTGACAAACATACAATAGTAGGGCCATAGGGATTACATGCATTACCGGGGTTTTTTTCAACTGCTTACACACGTTTTCAAAACTTTGCCTCTCTTTTTTCAAAACTTTACACACAAATCCAAGATCACACACAAAATGCAAAATGCCGCACATCTCTCGCAAAATGAAGCATTGCACTCAAAATATCACAAACACATTTCAAAAACAAACATTTGCAAATGCCATAATATTAATTCCTGTTAGATTTTTGTGTGTTAGAGAATTGTGTGTTGTGTTTTGCAAAAAGTGTTTTATCAAATTGAAAACGTACTCGGTTACTAATGTGACCTCGGTTCACTGAGATACGGGAACAAGTACTGGTTTTTCTTAAGACAGCTAATGGAAACCTCCTTTTCTCTGAATACTGAAGCTTTCCAATCCGGCAGTGAAACCACAGCCGTGGACCATTGGCACAGCCCGGCAGAGCCCGCCAATTTGGGCAGGGCATCTTGCTATATAAGCGAGCACTTCGCCATAGGATCCTCAGGTTACTTCGACTGAAGCGACAACCGAGTCGTGCAGCTACATAGCACAGCAAGCAACGCAGTATATTTCCCGTTATCTCAGGGAACCAAGGTTATGTTATTAACCGAGTACGTTCCCTATCGATACTTCACTCGTACTGTGTCTTGTTTAAGACACTAAGGGGAACCAGTACAATTCCGCCGTGCTATGTTAGAGGAACAACCAATGCTTAAACTTGCCTTGAGCAACAAGGGCCCAGAGGGACCAAGTAATTATAGGGAAACCCCACAGGAGTTAGCAGTGGGGCCCAAAACTCGTAGTAAGTAATCACTTCAAGAAAATGTAACCAGCCTCGGAAATCCAAAAGAAGGACGTAATGCTAGCTTGTAGCATCAATAAATCACCTTTGGGAATAAGGTCTATGCTGTCGTGAACCAGACGCGGAAACCATCCTGGTTGCGGGTAACAGAAGCAATACAAAAAGATGATCTCTGACCGTCTGAAAACAGGGGCGGATCATGCTCAATGTATATCTTCAGATCAATGACCGGGGCAGAGTGGAAGTTAGATCTGGTTCCTGCCTTGAAGGAGGGGAAGGGCCGAAAGAGCTGATCGACATGTGCTATGAACGGAGGGCCCGTGCATGCACAAGTCGAGGCAACTTTACCCGGTGACAATAACCATGAGCGAGGCACTTTAGGTAGAGTAAATAACCATGCCTCGGTTCAGGAAGAGCCGCTTGGTCGCTTGGGCCCGAAATTTCGAGGCCAGGTAGGTGCTCCCCCGAGAGCGCTTGGCAGATCAACCCCCCCCCCCCCCAGACGCTTTCCCTGATGCTAATCCCAGTAGCAGAGTGGTTTTTAGCATCAGGGGACGAAGGTCAACAGACTGTAGCGGCTCAAAGGTAGGGACGGTGACAGGGCTAGGCGGGTTGAGCCTCCTAGACCCTTTCAAAAATCAAACAACAAGGTTGTTCCTGCCCACTGACTGGCCAGCTATAGGAGCATGTGAAGCTGCTATGGCTGCTACATAGACCTTGAGCGTGGAAGGGGAACGACCCTTATCCAACAGATCCTGCAGGAAGGTCAATATCAGAGATATGTCGCAGGAAAATGGTTCTGCGCCGCGGGCCATACACCAGGCGGAGAAGACAGACCATTTAAGGGCATAGAGCCGCCTTGTAGATGGTGCTCTAGCCTGAGACATTCTCGTGGATGTCCGCAGGCTCCCGTCGAGAGGTCAGAGGTGCAGGGCCCACAGTTTGTGCTGGGGGTGCCATATCATTCTGTTCGCCTGAGGGAGGAGGTCTCGTATGGAAGACAGCTCTGCGAACCAGTGTTGGGTCCTCCAGAGCGGGGCCACCAACAGAACCCTGTGCTCTTGTTCCCTGATTCGCCTGATTATCTGTGGGATCAGGGCGATTAGGGGAAAAGCGTAAAGGAGGAGGTTGGGCCAGTCGTGGGCCAACGCATCCTTGTCCTTCGAAAAGTAAATTGGGCAGTGAGAGTTGTCTTCTGAGGCGAAGAGGTCGACCTCTGACTTGCCGAAGATCTCCTAGATTCTCTGAACCATTTGCGGGTGGAGCATCCACTCTTCTGAGGGGACGTTGCTCCGGGATCGCATGTCCTAGTATATGCCCTAGTAGCGATAGTAGCACCGCAGCATTTGTAACAACGCCGGAAATTTGCTCTAGAAATTTGCTCTTATGGTCACCGGATAGCGGCAGGGGACCGGGAGACCACACTGCTGCAGACGCCGAAGGCAGCTGAAGGGTGGCGAAGTCAGCCGAGCAGAGAGGGGTCTTGATCCACAGCGAGACTTGTTCACGGCGAAGGCTTCCAGTCTCGTAGAGCGAAAATCTTGTATTCGTCGCTGAAATAGTTAGAAGAATTGAGAAGAATCTATGGCGAAGTGCACGCTTATATAGCCAGATGCCCCGCCCAAATTGGCGGGCTCTGGTGGGCTGTGCTAATGTGCCAATAGCTCCACTGCCAAGCCATTGGTTTCGTTTTTAATACACTGCACAAACCAATGGCCATGCAGTTTCACGGCGTGATTGAAAAAGGCTTCAGTATTCGGAGAAAAAGAGCTTTCACATTAGAGTCTTCCAGCAGGCAAGAAAAGAAGCAAAAGTGACGAGGTTAAGTATTGTTAAGGAACTGAGTCAAAGGCCGAGAATTAGTGTATGGTTTTGCAGGTTTGGTGTGGTTCTGGTGTTTGAGTGTCAGGTTCCATAAATTTTGTGACGAGTAAAGATTTTGTGTGTAAGTAGTTGGAAAAAAAACTGTAATAAAATTTGCATACTGTGATTAGTATCCATACTATTTACAATAAACAATATGAATAGCACTATGCAGTTCTGAACATATGTAGCCACTGTTTGGTGAAACATATCTCCCTGAATGTACAGTACAGTAGCTACTCAAACTCCTGCGAGGCAGAGAACAGGAAGTGTTATGTGAGGACATGAAGACGCTCCGTTCATCCATTCTGATTTACAGTCATAATAATAAAAATGCTCTCTCTCTTTTGCTCTCAGATGTAATCTCATTTGTGGCGTCTGGCTGTTCCTACGCGTCAGTTAGGCCACAACAAAGCCCACTGTTTCCTTTAGATTTATTACAGAAGGAGAATTCGCCATGAAAGAGCATTTCTTTCCTGACCTGGTGCTGGGAGTCAGTAAATGATGGAGCCCATGTGTGTTGGGTTGTACAGTTTTGTGTGTTTTCCAGCAGTGAGAAGCAGCAGAAGTGGCTTCTGTATGAACCGTGGCTGTACTCTGGAAGCGTGACAGTGGAGGAAATGTCAATGCATTCATGATCTTGCAGTGCACACATGCACACAGACTCCACCTGTGTAGGGACACACTGTGTGCTTGAGTCCAAATCATCACAAGTCATTTATCTTGACACTGTTACATGGAGTAAGTATAACATGAAAAATGATGCCCATAGAACAGAGACCTACAGATCTAACACTGTGTATTCAGAGCCACGGTGTTCACTGAAATGCAATACAACACAAAGGGACAAAATCACAGCCAATCGCAACATATTTTATGTTTAATATATACAGTAGGTATGTCTAGCAGGATTTGGGATTTTACTGTGGGCGGCTGACAAAATATCCTCCTGCATGTCACTACATATACAATAATTTCATTTCGTTTCAATGTATTTCTATCTTCAATTTCAGCCCTACAGAAGGAAATAGTGTCCTTATTCAGCTCTATTTAGTTTGATGTTGTTTCAATTCAGTTCAATTACAGTGTTGATTTTGCATTTACATTCTCTTTTTAAATTTTAGTTGTCCACTGAAATCTAGTCTAGCCTTACCTGCAGTTATTATTGCGTTGAGATGATCTAATTAACTTTCAGAAGACTATACCTAATGTTCCCTATGAATAATGTTTGTCAGGTAATCTGTACGGCACATGATAAAATCTAAATTAACTTAGAAATTTTTTTTTAATATGCATGGCTGAATAAATATGGTATTGTTGAGTAGATATGGTGAGAAAAGTCAAAATGTCACAGAAGGTCACAGAAATAGCACCTTAAAGGTAAAGTGTGTGCAGAGACAACTACAGTATAACCAAACCAATTATAAGTTAACATCCTGAAGAATGTAAAAATTGTGGCTCTTTGGTGCTTTCAAAATAGTTTGAGTATCTGCCTCAACCAATGGCATGAGTTTAGAGTGGGACTATATGTTTGTTGTCTGAACCAAGAAAACTGAGGGGCACAATCGTTGGGCTTCATTCATGAAACACAAGCTGAATAAATTGATTAGTAATTGTTTTAAACAACCCAGGCTCATTGGAAATGTGTGACTGTGTCTACATTTCAGCAAAACTTCAACACACCTATACATTTCACTCAACTTTAGAGGCAGTAAAACACCAAAACTGTCATTCTTTTTCTCACAAATTATGATTACAGGACCAGATTATTGATTAATAAAGACTTATTGTGCAATGCAAAGCTCTAAGAGTCACAACACAGAAAGAAGGAAGGAGAGAAGAGCACAAAAACACTCCACAAAAGAGCTCAAAGCCTCATAAAAGGAAGATGGAAGCATGTGTTACAGCAGCAAATACATTTTATCTCATGTTTGCTTTTGCTCACAAATGAAATAGAGCTTTAAACTTTTAGCAACACTCACCAGACATTCTCTGGACATTTTAGTTTGAAATGTGCTACAAGCAACACAATATAATTTTGCGAAAATGTACATAGGCATGTTTTTGTCCTGACACAGGGCTGTTAAATAAAACCACAGGTAACACTTTATTTCGATAGTCCACTTTCAGACAGTCTATTAACAGTAAGTAACTTTGCAACTACATGTCAACTAGCAGTTAGTAGAGTATTAGTAGACTGTCTGCTTAATATCTTCTAACACTTTCTTTGTTAACTTATTCTACTAAACCTAAACCTAACCTTACAGTCTACTCTGAAAGTTAGTAGACATGTAGTTGCCAATTAATGAGAATTAGTTGACATGTAGTTGACATGTAGTTGCAAAGTTACTTATAGTTAGTAGAATGTCTAAAGTGGACTATCGAAATAAAGTGTAACCAAACCACAAAACAATGAAGACACAACACAAACAACTACAATGGAGAAATATATATATATATACAGTGGGTACGGAAAGTGTTCAGACCCCCTTAAATTTTTCACTCTTTGTTATATTGCAGCCATTTGCTAAAATCATTTAAAGTTCATTTTTTTTCCTCATTACTGTACACACATCACCCCATATTGACAGAAAACACAGAATTGTTGAATTTTTTGCAGATTTATTAAAAAAGAAAAAACTGAAATATCACATGGTCCTAAGTGACCCTTTGCTCAGTATTTAGTAGAAATCTTTTGATCTAATACATCCATGAGTCTTTTTGTGAAAGATGTAACAAGTTTTTCACACCTTGATTTGGGGATCCTCTGCCATCCCTCCTTGCAGATCCTCTCCAGTTCTGTCAGGTTGGATTGTAAACGTTGGTGGACAGCAATTTTTATGTCTCTCCAGAGATGCTCAGTTGGGTTTAAGTTAGGGCTCTGGCTGGGCCATTCAAGAAAAGTCACAGAGTTTTTGTGAAGCCACTCCTTCGTTATTTTTGCTGTGTGCTTAGGGTAATTGTCTTGTTTGAAGGTAAACCTTCGGCCCTGTCTGAGGTCCTGAGCACTCTTTAGAAGGTTTTCGTCCAGGATATCCCTTTACTTGGCCGCATTCATCTTTCCCTCGATGCAACCAGTCGTCCTGTCCCTGCAGCTGAAAAAAACCCCACAGCATGATGCTGCCACCACCATGCTTCACTGTTGGGACTTTATTGGACAGGTGATGAGCAGTGCCTGTTTCTCCACACATACCGCTTAAATTAAGGCCAAAAGTTCTATCTTGGTCTCATCAGACCAGAGGATCTTATTTCTCACCATCTTGGAGTGTGTTTTTTAGCAAACTCCATGCGGGATTTCATGTGTCTTGCACTGAGGAGAGGTTCCGTCGGGCCACTCTGCCATAAAGTTCCGACTGGTGGAGGGCTGCAGTGATGTTGACTTTCTATCTACAACTTTCTTCCATCTCCCGACTGTATCTCTGGAGCTCAGCCACAGTGATCTTGGGTTCTTCTTTACCTCTCTCACCAAGGCTCGTCTCCCCCGATAGCTCAGTTTGGCCGGACGGCCAGCTCTAGGAAGTTTTCTGGTCGTCCCAAACGTCTTCCATTTTAGGATTATGGAGGCCACTGTGCTCTTTGGAACCTTAAGTGCAGCAGAAATTTTCTTGGCCAGATCTGTGCCTTGCCACATTTCTGTCTCTGAGCTCTTCAGGCAGTCCTTTGACCTCATGATTCTCATTCTGCTCTGACATGCACTGTGAGCTGTAGGTCTTATATAGACAGGTGTGTGGCATTCATAATCAAGTCCAATCAGTATAATCAAAAACAGCTGGACTCAAATGAAGGTGTAGACCCATCTCAAGGATGATCAGAAGAAATAGACAGCACCTGATTTACCTATATGAGTGTCACAGCAAGTTCTTAATACTTATGACCATGTGATATTTCAGTTTTTTTTCTTTTTTAATAAATCTGCAAAATATTCAACAATTCTGTGTTTTTCTGTCAAAATGGAGTGCTGTGTGTACATTAATGAGAAAAAAAACTGAACTTAAATGTTTTAGGCAAATGGCTACACATATACAAAGAGTGAAAAATTAAGGGGTCTGAATACTTTCATACCACTGTATATATATATATATATATCTATAATATATATTACTTCTGGGTGCTTTTTTGTAGACCTGGTACGTTAAAAGTGAGCAACTGTACTGTACCAAGAGCAAAAACGTAGTTGGGTGTTTGGCAGGAAATGCAGGCAGAGTCCCACGTTTCCAATGAAGCCTGTCTTGGTTTTTAATGTTAATATTATAAATTTACACAGACATTCGTTCTGGCTCGTGTTTTCATAAATGAGGTCCAATTCTATTTTCAATTCGGGCTTGGTGCCGGGCAAGAATTACACACTTCACCGGTAACGTAACAACTGCAACTGTTCGCTTTGTTTATTAAGGGTGTTTCAAACCTAGACTCGCACCAAATAATCCAGGTTAAAGGATCCCTTTCTTTTCAACATTGCAGATATACATCCCTTTTTTCCTCTCAGTCCAGTTTCTCTCATTTTGTTTGTGTGAGAGAGAGAGAGAGAGTGTGCGAGAGAGAGAGCGACGAGAGAAAGCGGGTGTGTGTGTGTGTGTGGGTGGTGTGGTGTGTGTGTGTGTGAAGTGTGAGTGTGTGTGTGTGTGTGTAAATGTGTGTGTGTGTGAGAGAGAGAGAGGAGAGAGAGAGAGAAGTGTGGTTGGGTGTGTGTGTGTTGTGTGCAGGAGAGAGAGAGGTGTGTTGTGTGTGTGTGTGGGTGTGTGTTTGTGTGAGAGAGAGAGAGAGAGTGTGAGAGAGAGAGAAGAGAGAGAAAGCGGAATGAATGTTGTTTGTGTGTGTGGGTGTGTTGTGTGAGTGTGTGTGGGTGGTGTGTGTGTGTTTGAGAGAGAGAGTAAGTGTGGTGTGTGGTGTTGTGTGTTGTGTGTGAGAGAGAGGAGGGTCGGTGTGTGTGTGGTGTGTGGGCGTGAAGAGATAGAGAGAGAGAGATTGGTGTGTGTGTGTGTGTTTGGTGTTGTGTAGGTATGTTGTGTGTGTGTGAGAGAGAGAGAGAGAGAAAGAGAGAGAGAGAGTGTGTGTGTGTGTGTGTGTGTGTGTGTGAGAGAGAGCGAGAGAGAGAGAGAGAGGGAGGGAGAGGGAGAGGGAGGGAGAGAGAGCGAGAGAGGGAGAGAGAGAGAGAGTGGTCTTGTGTGTGTGTGTGTGTGTGTGTGGGTGGTGTGTGGTTTGTGTGTGTGTGTGTGTGTGGTGTGTTTGGTGTGCGTGTTCTTGCGTGTTGTGTGTGTGTGGGGACAGTGGCAGTGCCGAGGTGGATTCCATGCACTCAGGGGAGCAGTTAGTGCAGTCACGCTCTCTCACAGCACCGCTGAAGCGCTCCCACTGTCTGTTTCACATTAAAGTTTACTCACATAGGACCAGAAGGCACTGCTTTATGAAGGTATAAATTACCCACATAATTACACCATATGTAGCCCTCCCAAAACAACGACAGGCTCAGATGAATATTAAACACCCTTCCAGCCTACTGAAAGATGGATACACTGTCTGCGCCCGTGTGTTCATTATATCCAGGACCATATATGTGCGTCATAAACAATACATCATTGGTTCTGCGGTATAATATCTTATCTTAATTTACTGTTTCATGAATCAGTAGGCTTTCATGTAAACATTACATAGGGTGGAACAAAGGCCACCCTTCTGCTGGGCTGATATAAACAATATGATTTAACGTACACATAACGAGTGATGAGTGATTGAGGTTCCAGATTAATATAGAATTCGAGAGAATCACTCAACGGAGTTCGAGCTTTAGCTTGTTCATGTTTGGATTGGGATTCCGAATCCAAATTTCCCAGCCAATGGAATAACAGTGTTTTTTAAACGGAGTAATATTGAGGAAATAACACAGCCTTTTAGCTGAAAAGTGGAGCTATAAATAATATGGTGTAAGGAACAGGAAACCCACCATTGTGCGGAACCCTAGGAGAAGCCGTAGAAATATGAATGGGAGAAATCGCAACATTAATATGGCGGTAATATTTTAATTTATTTTTGCTTGATAAAGAGCAACATCTATTGTTGTCAGCTTTTTGTAAAAAGTTGTTGGTTTTTTTAATAAATATATAGGCCTATTTATGCAGTAAAATATTAATTTTTTTAAAGACACATTCTATGAAAACAATTCAAGTATCTTGTTTTAAGGTTCTAGAATGAAATACTGATTAAGAGAGTGATTTTTGCAGTATATGGCTCTCTCTTCTTCCTCTGTTTGCTCATGTCTGTCTCTCTGTTGAGATGCATTTGAGCTGGCCTGCTGGTAGGGTCATTAGTTAACATCAAAGAGGCAGATGACGGCCTCCTGTGAGGTGCGGAGAAAGAGCAGAGATTGATTACAGCCACGATTAGCATGAGCAGCACCTTTAAAGGAACCCAGCCAGGCAAGAGGAGCAGAGAAGCTAAAGCTAAACTAAAGCTTAGTTTGAAGTTACACATTCTATAAATGTTCACTAATTATATTTACATTGATCTTTCTTCATTTCATGGCTCAAAATGTATCTCAAGTTCTTCACTGACATTGTTATTTCATTCCTTGTCCCCCTCGTGAAAAAAAATACTAAAATTAATTTGAAATACATTTATTTTGTGCTAAGTATACATTTATATATTATAGTCTCTACTGTAAAATGGAACAACTAATTTTGTGGTTAACACACTTTAACTGTGTGCTGAGGTCCAACTAAAGATATACTGAAGTATATTTGATTCTGCTAAAGTGGAACTATTGCAAGTATACTTCAGGTACACTTTAAATATCTTACCTTTAAAGACTGATATTGTTCAAAGACATTCCTGGCTGTGTGTTTTGAGTTTGAGCTCCATCAAGTTAACTCTTTCATCGTCTATTTTTTATCTTAAAATCAATTTTATGCACCATAATTTTCATTTCTATAACGTGTGAATATAACCCGTCGTATTCTACAACAAAAACAATCAGAGCGCCTTGTTATCACTAGTTTTATTTTGATTTCCCTAGTCCGCTATTAGCTTATAGCCCGTTAGCGTCGCCAGTGTGGTTGCCGCTAATCTCGCTTACACTAATTCTCTATTCACACACATTTCCATTGTTTTACTCACGGTTACTTGCTTTAATGGCGGATGTGTGTCTACCTTTGAGTGCAGGTGAGGACACGTTCAGATCAAGCTGGAGGCCGTGGAGAAGCAGATCCACGACCTGGTGGAGAGGCAGACCCAGCTGCGAGAGTGGAGAGCCATGCTGGAAACATCCCGGGCTGACAATCACAAGTCCGGGGTAAGTATACAGCCCGCTGCTAACTCTCCCACCACCTCTACTCCGTGTGTTTTTCTCTGCACAGGCCCGGTGCACCCAGGATGCGATTTTCCCAGATGTCCTTCACTCCGGCGCCATGACACCATGGACCCTGGGTGCACCTGCAGCGGATGACGCGAGCCAGGCCCCGGGCGACGAACTCTCCCCCTCCGCCGCCTCTGGTCTTTTGAGATCTCCACCCGGAACCGCTTCGCAAGACGGAACGCGATGCTGTGACCATTGGAGACTCCACCGTCCGGCACATCCGTGCTACATTAGTTAAAGGTAAAGTGCACACTCTCTGTTTCCCTGGTGCTCGTGTTCTCGTTGTTTCTGCGCAGATACCCGCGATCCTAAAGGGCGACGAGAGCACCGGAGCGAGAAAAGCACACTGATAAAAATCTAACATCAGAAATACAATTAAAAAAAAAATTATTCTACAGCGTATAATACTTCAGCTTCTTTCATCGAACCAAAAGATAAACTGCAGTGCTTTACAACTATAGGACAGGAGAGCTAAATAAACTTATCACTGCATCTAAACCATCAACATGCCTGTTAGATCCTGTACCCTCTAAATTATTGAAAGAGTTGTTACCTTTAGCAGAAGAACCGCTTCTCAATATTTTTAACTCGTCGTTGTCTTTAGGTCACGTTCCCAAAACCATTCAAGCTGGCGGTTTTTAAGCCTCTTATTAAGAAACCACAACGAGATCCTAGTGAACTGGCAAATTACAGACCCATTTCAAATCTTCCATTTGTCTAAAATTTTAGAAAAATGTGTGTCTGCTCAACTGTGCTCCTTCCTGCAAAAAAAATTATCTTTATGAAGAATTTCAGTAAGGTTTCAGGCCCCACCAAAGCACAGATAGTGCACTTGTTAAAATTACAAATGATTTGCTTCTTGCGTCAGACCAAGGTTGCATCTCATTACTAGTTTTAGTTGATCTTATTGCTGTGTTCGACACTATAGATCATGAGATAATCATAGATCGATTACAAAACTATACGTGTATTCAAGGGCAGGCTTTAAGATGGATTAGATCCTACCTGTCCGATCGCTACCATTTTGTTCATTTAAATGGGGAGTCCTCTCAATTATCACCAGTAAAATATGGAGTGCAACAAGGATCTGTCCTAGGTCATCTGCTATTTTCGATATACATTTTGCCACTTGGTAATATTATTAGGAATTACGGGATTAGTTTCCACTGTTATGCGGATGATACTGACTGAATTTAGCTCCAACAGGAAATATGATAATTACATAACTATTATATATTTAACTATTATATTTAGATCCGCTGTAGATAGATTTAGCTGACCTCTCAGGGTCAACTATAGCTTGTAGAATTGTACAGTAAGAAAGTTAATTTCCTGGTTAAGGGAAATAACTTTCTTACTGTACATTCTACAAAGAGCTTGTAGCATAAATCTGCATGATTAAGTGACTCCATTTATGAGCAACAATGAACATGTCAAGTGTGATACAAGTAAGGTTTTTTTAACTACATAAACACTTAAACTAGTCTAACATACAAATACACACACATAAACTGGCTAACATACTACATAAACACAAAACTGGTCTAACATCCTACATACACCCATAAACGGGTCTAACATACACATACACACACACACCCACACACA